>UYYA01004195.1:0-140483 GCA_900624975.1 Angiostrongylus costaricensis | reverse complement strand
TGGAATGTGGTTAAGCAACTGGGTAAGTATCAGGCTTGAAAACCAGGTTATTCTATCCGTTGGCCCGTCTACACAGCTGATGATCGGTCTAACCTTAAATGATGACGGATTGCTTGACGCATGATCATCAGGTGATACCAACTTATGTGTTTTAATAAGTAGGTATAGGACGGGACATGTTGGTCTATCGATTTTAAAGTGCGAAATAACCGATGATTTTAAACCCGCAGCCTTTGCCACGCTGACCCATTGATTGCTTAGTTTTCGGTATTGACTTTTATATTCCTTTTCAGAGGATGGGCGATAGAGAGTAGCATCACTAAGATGTTCCTCTGTTTTCTCAACATCCAGTTGGCGAGGGATAACTGCGAACTCTCCCACCTTATCACTAACAGACAATCTTATTGTTTTCGAGTTTATTAATTCTCTAATTTTCCGCATGCCACATTTTTGTGCGGCTGTAAGGTTAGAGATAAACTTTCTGTCGCGGTAGTGATCAAGGGTCTTGAGAACGCCGTCCGAAAACACGCGAAATTTTATGTCAACTCCATCGTTAGCATCCTGCTGTCTAAAGAACGTTTTTGGGAAAGGAGACGGTGGTAGTGTCGCCGCTTCTTGATTTTTATCTCTATTTGATGTTTCTTGCTTGGTCTGATAGCGAAGTCGATCTTGAAGCTCATAAAGGTTGCATGCTATCCTACGCAGGGTCGTTTTAGAAATGGGCTGTGATGGTGCAAAACTTGGGCCCAATTCTAATAGCGAGCGCGCATTCTCAGGTATTGTTGTGCCCCCAATCACGGTGACCCTAGATTTTCTTGGTGCATTATCAACCCCATTTTGACTATTAGCAGAAACGTAAGGAATTCGTTTGCGGTTGTTTCTTGAAGCTGAGACGTGTGAATTACCCAAAAGATTTTCGAATTTTCGTTGCAAGGTTATTTTGGCATTAGATCTAATAAAATCGCATATTAATATTGACCCACCAACTATCCTCTTCCAAATGCGATCCTCCAAATACAAAGCCCAAAAATGTTCCTTCGTTGCACATTTCTTCATTCTGGCAAACATCTCGTTCTGCTTGTTTCGTAGTGCAGCTTGAAGTAGTTCCATTTCGATGCCTCGTTTGGCTGTCCTCTGGTTGACCGCATATCCTTGCACAGGTGTCCAAAACACCGGCGCGAAAACTCCTTGAGGCGTTTTGGATAAATTCCAAAAACCCTCCAATAGCAGGGACGAATGCCCGGAGGTTATACGCGACCTGATCCCGTATGTTCACATCGGTTTTTGATGTGGGATGGTGCAGTCGTCAACCACATGCGACTATAATCAGCTGTTCTAATCTTCCTCATTGGAAGCCACGAAAAAGCGATGGGTTTTTTCGAGAAGTTGTTGATCATGTAATTACCAAAGAGTTTTTCGTCTTTTTGTAAGTGTTATTGAAGCGTTTGGCCTAGTAGATTGTATATCAGTATACCCTTCCAGGCTCTGAAGAAGGCGATACTGCCGAAACGTCAGCTAGCGATGTATTGTATTGTGTTCTTCTATGAAAGTAAATGTATGCTGTTTAAAAACCTCGTGACTGCTGAACAAGAAAACGACACATTCATATTCCAATGCCGAAGTTAATAGAAAGTCGATCCTGGGAACTATGTATTTCCAATTGCGCCTTTTCAAAAACATCTGCTGCCAGATTTTTTCTACTCGCAATTTTGAGCGTACAAAGAAACAATTAAGTCAACATATACCAATCTCAATTAGATATAGACCTGTTCTCTATCTCAAAGAGAGTAGTCTTTGTGTCATAGTACTACCATCTTTTCCAGCACAAGATGAAAGGGTTTAGCAATATCGTTGTGATATTCCTGCTGTACTGCTGCTGGCTGCTGATTTCAATGACGTATCCTTGAACTTCAACATCTGCACACGCGTTGAGAAAATATCGTGTTCACTGCACAAATATATGCCGATGTTATGACGAAGTTTCCATCAGCTTGTGAAATCGCTTGTGTTCTGCATGATCTTTTCTTCTCATTCTCTCATGTCTAACACAAACGTGACTAACGTCAATGATAGGGACTCATAGTCCTCGTTATAATAATGTTACTCTTTAATCCTCATATACTCATGTACAGTTTTATCATCTCTATCTTATTATTGTTGCATTAGTTTCTTCATTTTATAAAAATTTTACTGCCCAAATTTGGGGTTCGAGCAGTTGCAACCTCAATGCTCCACATAGCTGATTGAAGAGATACGAAGTCACCGTAATACCTTTGCCACTACGACAAACCACGAAATTTATATATCCTAGAAATCTGATTAAGCCAGGCACATTTATCATCCATGTAATACGTTGTGCGGTTGGTCTCCATCAAGTAATTGCAACACTTATACAGAACAACAGGGTGATTGTTTTAAAGAAGGCCGTTTAGCACGTGAAGTTGGTGTACTGGATTTTTTCTGTTTGTGCTGCGAAGATTGCGTATTAGTTTGACATTTCCAGGCCTTGAACATGGCGAAACCGCCGAATCGTCAGCCAGAATCGAGTAAATCTTGCTGATAACACCATCATATATGCTCAAAAAAAATATAGAAAAACAACTGCTTTAAAAATGAGCTAAAAATACAGAACCAATAGTGCTGAGATATTTGTAAAACCGCTCTGCAAGTGCCTGTGGTGGGATCGAACACACCACTACCGTTTCCATGGGCTAACGCGTTGACTGCCACACCATCCGGTTCTTCCGTTCCGCTCTCAGCTAGAATTCTATCTACGATTGCCACCAACAATCACCCTTCAGTAAGGTTGTCCTGCAGAGAAAAAATCGACATTGAATCCAGTTAAGTTGAGGCTGTACCTTCTGTGATTGTGAATTTTTGTCAAGTTTACAATTTGATTTCGACTACCTATTCACCTCAAGCGGGTACAACGCAGATTTGTGCTCCCCAGATATGCTCCGCTAACGGGTGATTGCTGATGGTCTTAGCAGATAGAAAACTAGCTCAGAGAAAGGTGAATCGAAGGAGCCGCATGGTGTGGTTGTAAACGCTTTAGCTTCCGGAAAGGGTAATAGTTTTTTCGGTCTCCACTGCAGACACCTGCGGTCCGGAGTTTTGCAAATATCTCAGCGCCATTGTGGTTGTGTTTCACATAATATCCTTCCGTGAAAATTGTACTAGGTAGTAGCTCTCCGCTCAAGGAAACGAGCTAGTGCAAGAAGAAATCTTTACTGTCTTGATAATATATGAGAAATCTAGGCAGGAAAAGTGGCTGTTCAGATGAGAACTGCTTATAGGCCCATTTTTCTTGCTTGTTTTAAAAAAGTCGTTTATACCTGGTTTCACTATTTCAGCGATGTCCTTTTGCGCAATGAATGACATGTATCCAAGAATGGAAAAAACTACAAAACCGGCAAGAATTGAGGTAGAGCCGTTAATAACGCACATCACTAAGCCGTCTCTGAATATCGAATCCGCACTGTCACCGTGAAATTGTTGAAAAAAGTTCGATTCTATTATTAGCAAATATCACACTGATAGTTCGGGAAGTGCAGAAGTAGAGGTGTCGTTGTTTGACAATACGCAAAAGCCTGCTGATTTGACCACACCTTGGGCCAACAAATCTTTTCATCCCTATAAGGTGGTCAAATTAGAGCCACGTTTGTCTTGCTTGAAAAAATCTCTCCCTCCCATAAATAAAGGTAGGGCAACTGGTTGTGGCAATAACTTGGGAGCGCTCTAGTGGAGCTGTCTCACGACTCCAAGAGGAGTCTACTCTACCACAATTAAACGATATTCGTAAAGAAGTCTATATCCTCTATCGGTAGTCAAATTCACTCGAAAGGACCTTCACGGATGACGGAGCCGAGACAACTGAATGAGAAATCTTCTGGAATTTGCACCGCAAGTGATGTTCGGCAATGCAAATAAAGTGTAAAACAGAACAAAATAACATCTACAGATTTGTGTAAACTTAAGGAAAAAAGTTCCTTCAATAATTACACCGGCAACTGTTATTCGAAAAACAGGCGGTAACTGGCAGATCTCGTTGCTTCATTTTTTCTTTTGTTGAAAAAGCAAAAGAAGAACTATCAGAAATCGACTGCTAATTGTATTTCATCATAGGTAGAAGAAAACTAAGCCTTTCAGTGGCTCTGTTTAGGAACCATGCCCTAACTTCTGTTGAAAAAACAAAGCCGTGCAAAGCAAATTAAAGTGCTAACGTCGATTTAGCCTTAAACCACTCCTAAATAGCAACAAGATCTCGAGAGATAAATTTGAGCTTGCATATAAAACAGTGACAGTGATATCTCTTATTCGTTTTACATTATCCGATATTACATGTCGCGCAAATCCGAGCACTTCCTTCATTCAATTTGTATCCTTGCAGTTGCCATCTACGAAGGTTTTTGAGGTTTGTGTTTGATCCAAAGAGGCTTTTTGCTTTCTTTATGAACCTCTTTGAATGCGGGTAGAATTTCCATCGACTCACTGGAACGCCATATTACGACATCCTCATGTCTTCATCAAAATCAGTTCCCAATTTTTGCGGATTGGAGGCAGATAGCCCATTCTGGACAAGTTAGTTGCAACTTTCCAAATTAGCATAAATTGGGGCCATGTGGGGTCGAACCAGGGCTTTGTGCGTATTCAATGGCATTACTGTTACTGTGCTACCCGACACTTTAATGTGTACAGACACCTGAATTTACACTACCAGACTACCGCACCTGAAACAGTTGTGGTTGAATTTATTGTGAGATCCTAGTGCGATTAGAGCGCCAAAGCCGACACCATATGAATAGAACACCTAAGCAAATTTTTTTGTTTTTTTTGTAAGTGCGAAGCATTTCACTCACTCCTATATATTCAATGGAGCTAAAAGGTTGCTCACCTGTGTTCCAGCGTCTTTCCAAACTGTGGTGTCGGACAGACGAGTCATGTTAGGCTTCAGATAATAGTAAATACCTGAGATGTGCTAAACCTGGATCTTAGTGAAAATCCATCCGACAAGGCTTGCTGGTTATAAGAAGGCGATTAAAAAAGCAAAACGAATATGTTTCGGGAGTTCTATCCTACTCACTGGAATAAGGTATGTGAAGTAACTATATTTCAGTATCTTAGAACGGCATTTGCATTCGCTTTTATTTCAAATACACTGCAAAGTAGCAAATCCCAGAACAAAATTTGTATTGGTCTCGAGTTTGTCAATAATTGACTGTTCTCTTTATGAGTAAACAAAGGATTTTCATCACATTATTTATTTACAATAGCTGACTTTTCGACGGCTTCGCCTTCTTCAGAGCCTAGAAGGGCTTAATTGACGTGCAATCTACTCAGCCAAACACTATTGTAACCCAACGAGAAAAACTCAATACATAAATTTTCTTAGTATAATAAAGGGCTTCATTCTAAGCACTTACTCTTCTGTTCATTGTAAGTTTTGCAGTTATCTGGTGGAGAGCACAGGTATAGAGTCTTGCGTTAGTGAGGAATGTTCTTGGTTCAGGTAAAAAATCAGGCTGAGGTATGGTGCGAGGTCACGCGTGATCACATAGCACTCCTTCCTGCGGTTCGTTTTTGTACCTTTGGGATTAACCCAATCGAATCCAATCTATGCATTCTAAAACAAGCTCTATGAGCGGATGTTTTAGATTCCTTTGCGAGGATAGTGATTTATGCTTCAAAATATTTCGCTTTATTCCTTTTAGCTCTATGCGTGGATAATAGAGCTCTGGTGATCTATTTCCGGTGCTTCTGCTTTAGACAGAGAGGTAGTGGCAAGGCTTGATGCCAATCCTCCACCTCCCGTTGCCAACCTTCTCATTTATGCGGAATACTTCCTAGACCAACTAAAGATTGAGCAGCTTAGTAGGCTTTCCTTTAAGATGCCCATCAACTGCTGAACTGAGAAACCATAGATGTTCATTCCCTCTTTGTGTTTGCACAAGGAGCTGCCGGATGGCTTGCATTGCAGGGTCATTCGATGCGTTACTATAAAAGAGCGGTAACGTCGAAGGACTCCATCACGTACGCGTTGTTAAAGACACACGTTATTTACAGATCCAGATCATTCGATTATTCGTGAGATGGTACATCTTCGTGAGAACCAAGAATGAATGGCGGCGGTCGGAGGACCACGTGATCATGCGTCAGCTCGCCACACAGCACCTGCCGGTTTTTGACCTCAGTTAGGCACATCTCTAACTCAAGTAATGCTCCACGTGACTCCCCAACAAATAGCAGGAAGATTTACAAGGAACAAAACAGTGGGTGCTTAAAAAAGCTGCTTACTATGTAAAGGAAAATTTATGTACCATGCTTTATCTTCTGAGGTGATAAAAGTGTTTGATTGAGTAAACTGTGTGCCAATTTAACCTTTCCAGATTCCGAAAGTGAAACCGCCGAAAAATCAGTTGTGAGCAAATAGTGTAATAATATCCTTGTGTCTGCTCGTCAAAAAAGTAACACAAGTAAAATCCTTCGAAATAATATAAAATAATTTTCCACTATTATTCTATAACTAAGGGCCTGCGTGGCTCAGTGGTTGGAGGCGGCACTGCGATACACACATGGAATCGATCCCCGCGCCCATGTCCCACCAAACTTTCCATCTCTCCGGGATCGGCAAATTGCTACCAGACTTTTCTGAGAGGATAGCAACACTGGCTCGATACATCGGAAGACCATGCTAATCATTGTAAATTCTCAATATGCATTCAATCACCTCCGACGATACTTAATGAAATCGAATGCATGGCGCATCTCTCAGGGATTGATCAACGCCGAGAGCTTTATTTTTAGCTTTATACTATAACTACCTTTGAGTGACTCACCTTCTCCAGCCCCTTCGAGTGTTACACCACGAACAAGCAGAACAAACAGCAGGAAATACGGAAACAAGGCGCAGAAATACACAAACTAAACAATTAATTAGGTTGTTCAACCATAAAACCCCAGAAAACCTTTTCAAAATGTTTGAAAAACGTTTTTACGATTTCTAAATAAAGTTTGCTCTTAAGGCGAAAGAAATACATATTAGGAAAACCAATTTAAATAAGGATACTGCAAGTAATTCTCTTGAAGGTCAAAGGTTGATCGCTTTTTCGTGCAAGTGGCGTATTAAGAGAGCTTTCCCTATGTCTATTCTGGACGAGTTCAGAAAGTCGCGTGTAGAAATTTTCCAAACACTATGTGAAAGCACAACAAGATCTCTTAGACCCTTTCGAACTAATTATAGTGCAAAATTTTTCGCTAAGAAAAGAACAACGGGAAAAAATCTCATTCAAGTGACAACGGAAAAGCTATACTATACTTATTTTATGACATGTAAAAACGCCGCCCTTCGCAATTTAGAGCATTTCATAAAACAACCACAATGATGCTGAGATATCTGCAACACGCCGGACAGCAGGTGTTTGCGGTGGGGAACGAACGCGCTATTATCCTTTCCGGAGAGTTGCGCGTTCACCACCACACCACACCACACCGTGCGAGTCCTTCATTTCGCCTGTCTTTCATATCTCAGCAACATTGTGGTTATTTCACAAATAATACTGTGGCGTAAAAACTTATAAAAGAAAGTAAATAAAAGGTCAACATTAGAGCATTTCATTATTGTGGCAGATTCCGCTATTCTATGGTGCACTCGCGATTACACCATCGGTGACGACCACGGAAAGAGTCGAAATTCATATAACTACTTGAGCATCTCTTTCACTTCTTCTTTATACTGCAGTTGATCTTTGTAGAAAAGTTCTTCGAAAAAGATCCCACTTTTCTAGCCTGTGTAATTCCTTTCCACAAAGCAAAGTAGACGATAAGCCACGAAAGAAACATAATCGCCAGCAATTCCCACTGAATACTACCAAATTCGTCGATCGAGCTCGTTTGTTGTAGTACACGACGTCTGAAGACACTTAGTTATGGTAAAAAAAAAACAGATAATTCAAAGTAACAAATGACATTCAAAATTTTGCTTATCTTACTTAACGGTTGACTGTCTTTTTGGACGACGATGAATGTCCTCGTCAGTAATGTAACAAGTTCTTTCCAGTTATCTCTACATTGGTACGGTAAGCAGTGATTTCCCGCTCTTTTGTTTGACCTCTTTGTTTTATCCGTCTTTCATTGTCACAAAGAAAACATTTATGTTATAAATTGTTTCGTTGTAAAGAGGACTTACTCCCAAAACTGTTCCACAGAGGTTTGTGTTCGTGCACCAGAACGGGAAAGGTTTTTCGCTATTCTCGCTAACGCCAACGAACTTTCCCTTCCCGTTACACAAGTGTTATCATTCCTAAATTTATAAAATTTGTTCGATAATTTTTTTATCTCGATTTAGTCCGTCATCGTGGATGGACTATGCTCCTTGATGTCAAAATATTTCGTTCGGCTGAACTTCATTCTCCGAAAGGTCTCTGACTAAAGTGAGTCCTAGATTTCCATACGTAGATGTAAATAAATGTTAATCTAGCCCCAGGTTTGCACGGTGAACTGTATGTTGCCATTTTTACTGTGATACCGCGAAAAATAGAACTTTATGCAAATACATGATGGTGGTCGTGTTCCGGAACGAGTTCAGCCCATTATGAGCAATGGAGTAGATTTGCTCTCACAAGTTATTTGTTGACTAACGAGATTACGGGTGATGCAGACCATTTCGTTTCTTTATACAAGTTACGGAGGCAGACATCGCCGTGGTTGAAGGTGTCCTGCACTACACATCCTTGGTTCGATTCCGTGCCCGCTAAACAAGCGCTTCTTTCATCTGTCCAGGTTCGGCAAATTGGTATCACAGTTATCAAGGAGGATAAGAACATTTAGCCGGTACATCACTATGTCACTGATGGTTATTGTAGAGAGCAAAAATGCGTACAACTACCTTTGTCCTCTATCAAAATAATACTTTCTGCTTGCAAAAATCATTCCCAATTTCTTGGCTTCGTACCCACCTGGGTCAGTTCTACACCATGAGGAGCAAATATTTCGATGATTTGCGCCAAAATACCGATTTGACACACTATTTTTTGAACACCGTCCCATATGCTTGTTAAGTGTACTCTACAAACTCTTCACGAAGATTATCCTCTCGCGCATATCAAGGACACTGGATGAGGCACAACCAGTCGAGCAAGCAGAATTTCGAAAAGGATTTTGCTGCATGGACCACATCCAAACCATGTCCGGGTCATCGAAGTTTGTCGGGAATACCACTTGCCTCTAGTCCTAACCTTTGTCGACTATGAGAAAGCGTTTGACAGTGTCGAAACGAATGCAATCCTATCAGCGCTCGTCAACCAAGGAGTGGACCCGTCCTACATAAGGACTCTGTCCGACTGTTATCAAAACTGCACTACGAAAATGCAGCTTTTCCATCGGCCTCTTACAATGCCCATAGGAAAAGGGGTTCGACAAGGCGACACAATATCGCCAAAGCTGTTCAGTGCTCCACTGCAGTGGATAATGAAGTCACTCGATTGAGATGAGAAAGGCATACGTATTGACAGAAAATTCCTATCAAGCCCTCATTTTGCCGACGACATTGTCATCTTCTCAAAAAATACTAGCGAAGCAGAAGTGATGATCATCGAGCTCAACGAAGTAGGGAAAAAGATCGGACTTCGCATAAATCGAAAGAAGACCCAGCTCATGAAAAACCCATGGCGCGAAGGCGAAGAAATTGAATTGGATGGCTCTCTCATTACAGAGACCACCTCGTACGTCTACCTTGGGCGATCAATGAACATGGAAGACAACATGAGCGAAGAACTAGATAGAAGAAGGAGAGCAGCTTGGGCCGCATTCGGGCCTCTAAAAGAAGCCACCGACCAACTGAAGGACCCGAAAATCCGCGCTCATTTCTTTCATTCTACGGTTCTGCCAGCGCTCTGTTATGCTGCAGAGACGTGGGCTGATACTTCAACTACGTCAAGAATGCTTTGCACTACTCACAGAGCGCTTGAGCGATGTCATCTGAAGTATAACCGAGGCTCTCAATATCTAGCCGGAATGCGAAGCTCTGACCTTCGAAATCCAGAAGAATAAACATCGATAGCGAAACATAGATGATCCGGTCACATAATGAAAAGAACAGACCACAGATGGGAGAAAAGAACAGTAGAGTGGACTCCAAGAGGATGCAAACGTCCTCTTGGACGACCACCTACACGTTGGGCGGACGAGTTCATAAACAAAGTTAATCAGCTGTACCCGCAGCTGCAGTTGTTTTACAGATCACGGCATGAGACTCGCAAGCGCTATAAGAACACCACCATGGACTACGATTGCGAGAGAAGGGAACGAATGGCTATGTGCTGGGGCCCGCATAGCTCGTGAAGACGGACCGTCCAAGTATTCAAGTAAATAACTTTTTTGAACATAAAGAGAGGCTTCGAAATGTTTAAAAAGTCGCTCACCAATAGTTATCGCAGGATTCCCACGGAAAAACGCTATGAAACGAGGAAATCATGTAGAAGATCGCCCAGCTAATAATCACACAAAAATAGGCTATACACATAAAAGCGATCACCACATTGCCAATACCAACTCCTGGAAAAGTAAATGCAATAAATATGATGCTTAACAATTCTTATTCTTAAACAATAAATGAAACTTGCGGCGATGTCCATATTTCTGCTCATTCCTTCCTCTCTTCATCACGTTCTACGGGCAAAAAAAGTTTCGATGGTAAACTCGAAACTCTCCTCAGAATACGGTTTTAAAAGAGAACATAGAAGAAGCTCTGTCACTAATATTCTTCGAGTTTCGAGTTTTCATAGAGAATTAGTCCACTAAGTTTCATTTAAGGGCGCGTGTGGCGCAGCCGTTGGAGGCGCCACTGCCACACGCACGTGGAATCGACTCCCGCGCCCATGGCCCACCAAGCCTTCCATCTCTTCGGGGTCGGCAAATTGGTAACAGACTTGTCTGGGAGGATAGCAGCACTGACTTGATACATCGGTACTCTACCGTGGGTCATTGTAAAGGCCAGATATGCATTCAATCACCTCCAACGATACTCAATGAAGTCGAATGCATGGCGCATCCCTCAGGAATTGATCAACACCGAGAGCTTTATCCTTTTATTTATCCTTTAAGTTTCATTCACCAGTGAAGAGTTGAACTTCATAAGTAAACAAAACTTCTTAGATTACGAATGTGTCGTTTTCTTGTTCAGCAATCGCGAGGTTTTTGAGTCGTCAACCACATGCGACTATAATCAGCTGTTCTAAACTTCCTTATTGGAAGTCACGAAAAAGCGGCTCTGAAGAAGGCGATACTGCCGAAACGTCAGCTAGCATTGTATTGTATTGTGTTTTTATGGAAGTAAATGTATGCTGTTTAAAAACCTCTTGCTGAACAAGAAAACGACACATTCATATTCCAATGCCGAGGTTAAGAGAAAGTCGATCTTGGGAACTTCTTAGATTCTCTGCCTTTAAAGAAATTCCGTACTAGTTGATTTCGGAAGGATTCTCATTGGATTTGTTGGCACCTATTCCGATTCAGAAGTACGCATTCCCTTCATAAATCCTTCGTCAAAAGAAAGTGTCTTTGTACCCATACATTTTGCAACTAAAAGATAAGAATGACATACATTAATCACTTTGGCGCTTCTATTACTCCTGCTGCTTCTTACCTTCCCACAAGAACATACAGAAATCTTTAACGTTTCTTATATGAATTAAGAAGACAGCACACATCAAATTCCTTTCAAATGATGCCCATGTGCCTGGCTCTGTGATTGGTTGGAACCCCTCCGTTTCAAAATATCCATCTGTTTGTGGTTGGCGAATAAACGAAATTCTTGGGTAAAACTATGATAATACCCCTCTAACGTAGTTCTCTTCAAAATCACTATTATTGATTGGAAAAAAGATGGCCATATATTTGCTATGAAGATTGTTTCTTGAGGTATGAGCAATATCCAGCGCTTCTCCACTGCATTGTGCAAGCGAACGTCTATGCTATCAGCATTTTTTGTGTTCCGGTGATTCACATAGTCAAGTTTCACGTGTTGCTCGTTAAAAAATCAGTCATACTTGAAGCAACTGTTTACTGGCAGAAGAAGAAGAAAAAAAACGAAGGAGAGGACTGGTATCATCTTTCAGTAGCAAGACAATATTATCCTCCTTCATTAATAAGGGCACTGATTGTCACTAACATCTCCGAAAGCGTTAAATTACCTTTATCGCCTGCTACCCTGTTGATTGTCGAGCAACTCGAGGAACGCTAGTAAATTCTATTTCATTCTGCTACATTCAAGAGTAGCCCAGTGGGATGTGCTCGCTCTGGAGACCCATTGAACACCACAGTGTTCTTTTGTACTGTTCGCAAACAGTTTCGATCATCGGGGCGGTGGTCTTTTTGCTGCGTGTTTGACATCCCCAGTCATTCATCGTTGTTCTTGAACGGTTGTCGTTCCGATGAATCACATGTCCGGCCCTTTTATCTTTCAAATTTTGGCGTGTGGAACTAAGTCCCCTATTTTTGATCGCTGAGTAGGTCGGAACTTCGGATTTCCTCTCTCGCTTGTATAGTACTTCTATCATCGAACATTTCGACTGTCCTTTCTAAACCGCTGGGTGGTCGCTCATTATGCTTAAGTAGCGACTGGATTTCTGACTCATACGTTAAGGCAGGAAGTATCATGGAGTCGAAAACGTAGACATGGAATTGGATGTTGTTTGTTCAATCCACCACATCACCGATTCTCTTGAAAGCATCCCAAGCCGCTCGCTTTTTCTGCTCTGCTCTGAAGCTAAGTCGTTCATTACGCTGATTTCCCGACTTAGGCGTACAGAACGGCAACTTTGATTTTTAAACGTTGACGCAGATCAGAGCTTCGGATCTCATCCCTTACTTGTGTGGAACGGATTAGTCCTAGCATCGTCCTCTCGACTGCGCGTTCGATAACGCTGAGTGACCTTTCATCCTGCTTACGCAGCGACCAGGTTTCTGACGCGTACATTAGGGCAGGGAATACCGTTCACTCGAAAAGGTAGGCACGGAATCAGGTGTTCCTTGTTCTCTTCACTACATCCTCGATGATCTTGAAAGCTCCCCAAGCCGCTCGTTTCCTTCTGCTCAGCTCTGGAGCTGGGTCGTTCATCATATTGATTTTCCAACCTAGATACATATAACTGGAGCATTCGGACATAATCGTTCCGCTGGGTATAAATGAGCGTACGAAACCACTCCGTTACTCATCATTTTCATGAGATTTAGTCGAAGACCAATCTTTCCACAAGTGTTATCAAAGCCCGCAAGCATTCGTTTCCGTGGCTAACGCTTCGTGTTATGTAAACGATGTCATAAGCAAAGCGAAAATGGTATAATGGGCGAACATCGATTTCCACTCTGTTGTCTCATTCCAGTGCTCGCATTACGTTCTCGAGGATGGTGGTAGATGATTTTGGCCAGACTGTATCGCCTCGCCTTTAACTCACTTCATGTTGATTTTAATATCGCTGAAGAATGGTTATATTTTGGTAGGAAAGTTTTTTTTGAACTATGAACGTTATTGAAATGTTGAACCATTAGATGTGAATGATAATCATCTTATTAGCAAATGTTACATCTACTGAATACATCGTCACCTTTTAATCCGCCGAATTTTATAAGCAACGACTATGATTAGGTTAAAAACGACACAGTTGAAGTAAAAAACTCGGAAGAAAGAAAATAAAGGATAAAATATTTAGACTCATTATTTCATTGTTGTACAATTGGCGTTACCTTTAAAAATCGGACACATCTTCCACATTTCCATAGCACCTCTTTGCAAGTATTGACCAATTGTAACCTCCATAATAAAAATCGGTACAGCAGCCAAACAGAAGAAAATCGCATACACAACCAAAAATGAACCGCCACCGTTTTTGAAACACAAGTACGGAAAACGCCACACATTTCCTGAATAAAGCAGAAATGATTTCAACCTGCACGGTTATTGTTAGTAATGGCGACTTAGGTTATAGCTGGAACACAGGAAGCGCAATTATTAGAGAAGAGTGCCGTGTAGTAATTCATGCTTGGTCGGTGGTTGGACTCCGCCACCAAGCCAGCTACTTCTCTGAAATCGGTACACCGGTGCCAGACTTATCCGGGGAAGATTTTTTCTAATCCACAAAGTCCGGCGGCTGCGTTTGGCAAAGACATGTAGAAGCTTAGGTATAGCTATTCCGGGATTCCACAACGATTCAACTCGACTAGAATTCAAAGAGATCCGTGAAGAACAACCAAATGAAATGAATGAGAACAAAAACCACCAAATAGCAGCCAAAATAGACGTATATCCGACGGCTGTGTAAATGACGGATTTGAAAAAAAGAATGGAAAAAAGGAAGAGCTGTTGCGTGTTTCGATCCATTAAGGTGTAAACGCTGCTGATTCTGATGCGCCGAAATCTGATTTATTATATTCTGAACAGTTTAGACCTTAATGGATAATAGAACTGATAGCCTCTAGAACTGCCGAAAATCAACTTTTTAATATTCCCTATGATAATTGATCATACAGAAACATTGCTGCTATTCCCACTAATCCTCCCAACGATTTACCGCTGCATAGTTGCCGGGAAGTGTTCCTAAAGTGTCGGGCTGCGATGTACAGCCTGGAAATCATCCCACTGGCAGAGTCTCCCAAGCTGAGAAGAAGTTCGGAATTTCCATCAGGAAGCACAACTAAGAGTAAACCAATGCCAAGATCCGTCACCGTCTTGGTACTAAACTAGTCGCATTGTGGCAAACCTCCTAATCCACAACGATGGCCACTACTGGTGGTGGTGACGACTTGAGGCAGACTTTGGCCTGTGTGACGTTGAGACTCCAGAGAACCACAATGAATATACCATCAAAACTCAAAAAAAAAAATGGAGATTATGCTGGGATCAGTAGAAACAGTCAGGGCGGGCCATCCAAGTATCCAAGTAAGTATTCCTATTAATAGTGTACTATTTCTATCATAGTTGGAACGTATTTCTGTCATTCGAAATGGAATTGTGAAAAACTATAATGCAAAGCAAAGAAAATAAATGGTCACTCGAGTTCGATAATTCCATATGAAAGCGTAGCTGAGAATAAATCAATGCTTGCTATTCTTTCATTTTGATGACAACACAGTCCCTACCATGACAGTGGCAAGAACATGAGAAAACCCTGCCAGAACCTTTGACTCTCCAAGGAACGAAAATCCTGTTCAAAAAAGGACATTCTGTCAAGTAAAAGCAGAAGTGTGATTTTTTTAAAATTCGATTCAATTCTTGGAAATGAAATTACCGAGTCCAACAGCATACGCTATCATACTCATCAAAAAATCCAGCTTCCCTGACCATTGACCGCGATCTGGTTCCGTTTCTGAAAAAAAGTTTAACCGCTAGAATTTCTCTGCTCAATCGACAACTTATGCAAAACACTATGTTTGCAAGAAACTTTCCTCGCGCGAAATCTCCAATGGTGACTACCTACTTGGATAGTTGGACGGCCAGTCCTCACTGGTTCTACGGGCTCCAGCATATTCTTCATTTTTCGGAGGTTTGCTAATTTAGCCATTGTGTTTTTCTGGAGTCCCGAGGTAAGCCTGGGCAAGTTTGCTCCAGGTGGTCATCACCAATAACAGTTGCCACCGTTGTGGATCACATAGAGGATTTGCCGCCATGCGACTAGTTTAATTTCAGGACGGTGGTGGATCCTGGTATTGGCTTACTCTTAGCTATTGTGCTTTCTGATGGAAGCACCGGACACCTTCTCAGCTTAGGAGACCTTGCCGGGCGATGAGTCTCCGCGTGAACATCGCTGCCCACACCCAGGAACACTTTGCATTCACGATGAGGCGGTAGACCGTTGGGAGGATGCTGACTACGCGAAGCGACAAAGAAGTCGTGTCCCAAAACCATGTCGTAATCACTACCTCAATGCTGAATTCTTCCAAACATAACTGCCTTATAAACATACAACATGGCTTTTTGCAAACCTCTATAAGTAGTGCGCAGACAGTGATTAAAGTTACCCTGAAATGCTCACAAAGTCCTTGGTTCGATCTCACTCCAAAAAATTATGCGTTTCATCTTTGCGGGTCGGCGTGGTAGTAGACCTGTCTGGGAAGGTTGGAAATATCGGGATTTCAACTCACTGTTTACTTCCTACTCTTTTTATTGGCAGGGTATATTGCGAAATACAGCTTCAATGATGCTGAGATATTTGCAAAACTCTGGACTGCAGGTGTCTGCGGTGGAGAACGAACGCACTATTGTCCTTTCCAGGGAGCAACGCATTCACCACCACACCATGCGGGTCCTTCGTTTCGCCTGTCTCTCAGCTAGTTCTGACGGGTCATTGCTGATGACAGAGATCGATCTTCGTTCGATATTACACATCGGTAGGTCCCAATGAGGTAATTGTAGAGGCAAAACGCTCATTCAGTCACCTCTACGGTGCTATAAGTTGGATCCAATAGCCGCCATCCCTAGGAAATTGTGGTCAACACTGGGGCTTCTATAACTTCAACCCATTTGGCTTCATCATCACAAAATAAACTTTGCTTTGCACTATTTACGAGAGCTTTCCACTTTTCGCATCACTGAAACGCCCTCGAAGGGTTCTCTGAAACCAAAGAGTCGGTTTTAACCGAGTATCCTTCACGAAATTAAGACTGGTAAGAATTAAATACTAATAAAAACTAGTAACTGATCGATAACCTGTTAATGTTGGATTGGTCTCTTCCGTTGGTGCTCCTTTTTGGCCCATAGCTGAAGAAAAGATTTCATTACATTCTAGCTGGGAAAATAACTTTACTGGAGAGTTTAAGAAAGAAGGAAGGAAAAGAAAAACAGGAACAGCACACCGAGATATTAAAGAGTTAAAGGCATGAAGAACAACTAAATCTTTAGTGCAGTGAACTTTATGAGTATTCACGGAATAAAATCAGGAAGAGAAAAGAGGCAATACGATCATGTTTGAAATAATAAAGTTTTACTTGGACGAGAAATGAATGCAGGACTTTCCCGCACTGTTAAATACAAATAAAAATTAATCCTAAAGACGAAAAAATTGGATAGAAATGATTGTATGAAATTGGCAAGAAAGGATGTTATTAAAGCCATGAAATAGAACTACGTTAATAACGCTGCTGATTCGAAAAGAACAAAAGTCAATGAATACAAGAAATGCTGCATAGTAAGTAGGAAATGAATAAATAAAGGTTGTAAACATCTTTAGCAATGCGCCACGCTAGTAAAATAGTTTGCTGAGAGATAGGCGAAACGAAGGACCAGCATGGTGTGGTGGTGAACGCACTAGCCCCCGGAAAGGGTAATAACGCGTTCGTTCCCCACCACAGACATCTGACATCAGCACTTCTGCAAATATCTCAGCATCATGTTATACCTTTTTATTTTCTGCCTACTATAATTTCGCCGCAGGGTACTAAGCGAAATACAACCACAACGTTGCTGAGATATTTGCAAAACTCTGGACCGCAGGTGTCTATGGTGGGGAACGAACGCGCTATTGTCCTTTCCGGGGAGTAACGCGTTCACCACCACATCATGCGGGTCCTTCGTTTCGCCTGTCTCTCACGTTCGTTCCCCACCATAGACACCTGCGGTCCAGAGTTTTGCAAATATCTCAGCAACGTTGTGGTTATCTCAGCATCGTTGCAATGTTTCATTGTTTCCCTGATAACCAAACAACAGCTTACTACTATAATATTTGTTCACAACAGCGGACATTTATTACCCGAAAAAACTTATTTCTGGTTGGATTATGAAAGCGTTTTGCTAGGCAGATTGCGTATCAGTTTAACTTTTCATGGTATGAAAAAGACGAAATCCGCCGAAATATCAGCTATTGGAATAAATATTGTAATAGCAACCTCGGATGTGTTCAGCAAGAAAAAAGCCAGTTATTGATCCATCCCGAGGTTAATTGAAAATCGTCTCTGATAGTTAGAGAATTCTTTAATCATGAAAATCGAAACTCTATAATTGGTCTCAAAGGTGCAGTGGTTAATGTGTACAAAACCTGTAGAAGGATGAAGGCTTTCGTAAATCCATAGGATAAAGGAAATTTCGAAAAACTACGGTGCTAAGCAGCAATATGAATTTAAAAAAGTTTTCCGTGAATGGATAAAATCTTTTCGCAGCCAAAAATACTCATAGCGAATAAAACTCTACAAAATCTTTGGAAGCTGTCAGAAGACAGATTTGCTGCACTTTACAGCATGTTATTCAGAAGTCCTTGCTTCGTTTCCTCTTTTTATCCCTGTCGGTCCCTTTTCACAAGTGCGTTATATTTTAGTTTTCCAATCATCACTTTGTAGCGATGACTATGGTTGTCATCTTCTCACAAATATGAAGAACGTGCATTACAAACGTTATGACCTCTTTGTTGAAAAAAAACTGCATTATTGAGGACTTCACTAGTTAAGGGTAGTTCCGCATAAAAGAAAAAAATTTCATTGGCACGTTAAACATAGCATCGCAGTTATTCTCTAAGAAACTACAATTCGCCTTCTTTGTTCAATTCGTTTCAAGAATTTACTATTTCAACAAAAATTTAGTCAATCGTTTCGCTTAGCGTCAGACAAACTCGAGGCCTTGAAACATGGAAAACCGATAACGAATGACGATCGCAAATCGATAGCCAGTAGAGGTGGAACAGGACCTCTTTTTTCTTTTCCGAAAAATAGATCTTCCTACTAATAATCAGATCGCTAGATAGTAAATTAATGATTATCTCTAAGAAACCTTTTGTTAACAAACATGACAGAACGAAACATTGAATGAAATAGGATGAAAGTTACATGTGTGAAAAAAGTCCGCATCTTAAGTAGTTTTTACGAATTGTCTACGCTATACGAAGTTGGAGCACTTAGAATTATAGTGGAACTGTTGCTAGGTACTTATTGAATACACGGACACTTCCAAGACTACTGGCTAACAGATGACGTCGCCACTTTTTTTGGACTAAGATGGTTAGGGTTTATCGTAGGAACCGTTGTAGTTCTGAATGATTCCTTCTTCTAAGGCATCAAACTTCCACGCCTATTTGTTTCAGATGCTAACGACTGCCTTTGTCGACGATCTGGAAATGTCCACTAGGTCAGAATTATATCTAGGTGGAAATTACCCTTAATCGACAATCATCGTATCGATAAGAGAAGAAACGATAGGTCACCATGTCGCAGCTGAAACTACACACCAATCTGACTGTATGTTTGCTAGTAAAATGAACAGACATGAATCGAGTATGTAAACGCGATACTAGTGAAGAGTACATATACACTAAAGGAGAACATGGATATAATTATAAGTAACAGGTTCCCCTGAGAAGTTTTCGTCCCTGTCACCTGCAATTCTGAAAGTGCCCCTTGTGCAATAATTTCATCGTGAGCAACGGATTCCATTCATGCATATTGTAATAAGCACCGAAAGCTGAAGGTGATGTTGTAAATCTAGACACTGTAAAGAAATAGCAATCTTTAACCCGCGACAATACCTTAAAACTGGTTACCAGTTAGCTGAGAAAAAGTGTTTTAAAGACACTTATCGGAGCGATTACAAATAAAGTTTCAAAAGAAGGACCGAACAAAAACTGTTGAAGCAAAGGAACCTTGTAAAAGATCTAGCACGTGCATAAACGAATGCCAACTCGAAATTGAGACGAGTTTTGGTCCAATTTCGTGCTCCGGCAAACCAAAGCCTCTACCAAACCAAAATTGGAAAATTGATGCCTTACTTGATCGTGAAAAAAAACATTACTCGGCACATCAATGGATCACCACAAGTGAGGATATACATCAAATGTGTATTCAATCACTCTGTGATGGAGTCAAATAGAGTCCAATGCAAGATGCGACTCTCTGGAATATTGGACTATGCCAAGCACTTTATTTCTTTTATCGCAAGAATAAATTGGAGACATTTTATACACTCATAGGGATGCTGAGATATGAGCAACACTTGGAATTCTAAGTGGGCTTTGAACCGACAACAGTCCTTTCCAGGGCTCTCCTGCTACTTATTGTACCAGCCGGTGTGCTTGCTTTGCCTTTCCTTAAGCCAACTTTTTACATTGCCATCAACAATCAGAAATCAACTTCTCATCATTCCAATGGTTCCATTTCACACCACACCCTGCCATGAAAAAAGAATAGACATAAAATAATAGTTGGACGATTTCTACAGTAACCAGCTTGTCCAGCTCTGTCCGCTATACTTACCAAATGCATGGTGAGTAAGTGTCGACCTCAATAAATCGTTGGAAGAGTTGAGCAGAAAGGCAGTGACTTTAAAATCTGTTCAAAGTTGGCTAAGTACACCGAGTACGGATGTAAGATACGAAAATTAGTAGGCAAAGCGAAAGAGCGCAGAAATTCGAAAAACAGTAGAGCTCCCAGGATCGACTTTCTCTTAACCTCGGCATTGGAATATGAATGTGTCGTTTTCTTGTTCAGCAATCGTGAGGTTTTTAAACAGCATACATTTACTTCCATAAAAAACGCAATACAATACAACGCTTAATGGTGTACTAGAGTAAAATACTCACAACAGTGTGGAAACGTTGAAAAAAACACGACCAGATCCCGAACAGCAAGGAGCGTTAACGTTCGAAGTAGAAAACTGGTTTGGAGTGTAATAGAGCATTTTCCGTGTTATGTTTCTGCCACATTGTACTTAACTGCCATAGCAAATTTTTGTTCTCCAAAGAAAGATCTCATATAAGTACAATGGGTTTTGAAATACCACTACATTAGCGTCGTGTCTTGACACCTCGTTAAGACAAGATACAAGACGTCACAAAGAAAAATGATTGATCGAATGAAATTGTGCATTAGTATTACTTTATAACTTTTTTTAGCTTATAAGGGATAAAGAGAATAAAGCTTTTGAGGTTGACCGTTCCCTGAGAGATGCGCCATTTATTTGACTTTAACAAGTATTGTTAGAGGCGATTGAATGCATAGCTGGCCTACACAATTACTCGCTGTGGCCTACCGATTTATCGAGTTAATGCTTTTCCCCTCCCAGACAGGTGCGAGACCAGTTTAGAGGCCCCGGAGAGATGGAAGACTTGGCGAACCTAAGGAGCGGGATCGAAGCAAAGACCACTTGTGTATTGCAGGGCACCTCTTGCCACTGCGCTACACATGCGCCTCACACTTTTGGCGCCTATAGTAATCAAAACTTACCGTACAACTGCATCGATTAAACGCCGTGCGTCCAAAAAATGAGGTGAGAACAGAGTCATTTGTTTGAAAGAGGAATTCAGCCAAAAAAAAAGAATTTTCGGATAAATGTTGACAGGTTCAACAGAAGATAGTGACAAATGAGAATAATGGAGATAATTGCTCACTTACTTGGATACGTGAATGGCCCGTACTCACTGGTAGTGCGGGCATCAGCAAAATTTCTACTTTTTTCGGAAAAAACGGTTTAGCCGCTGTGGTTAACTGGAGTTCCGTGGTCAGCCTAGTCAAAGTCTACCCCAGGTCGTCGTCCTTGTGAACCAGAGGGAGATTTTCCATCGTGCGACTAGTTTGATACCATGACGGTGGTGTATCTGGTATTGGTTTACTCCTAGTTAGTTTCTTGCTAGAAATACCGGACTCCTTCTCAGCCTGGGAGGCCTTGCGGAAAGATGAATCCCACGCTGTACATCGCAGCCCGACACCCAGAAACACTTCCCAACTGCGATGAGGCGGTAAGCTGTTGGAAGGATTGGTAATAATTATTGATGCCCTCAAGCAACGTTTGCGAAATTCTGGCAGCAGATATCGTTTTCCTTTTAAGATATCGACTAAGTAAAAAATCCACTGTGCCACATTTCTCTCTGTTATTGACAGGCGCACTGAGAGCAATCTTTGTCAGACTCGTCAGTTATACGGTAATCATTAGACCCCAGACCAGATTATCGGTGATATGGGTTCTATGATAACCAGGGATATCATTTCATGCGGTCCGATTTGAAGAACGGGTAAAAGAAATCTATCGAAAACGATTTAAAGCTAAAGTAAGACTTTGATCGTTCTTTTAAACATACTTTGGTAAAGGAAATTAGTTCGAGCAGAACGACAACATTTCGAGACAGTTCAGCTGAAAAAAATCTAGTCGGGACTAACAACTAGTATGACTTAAATAGTTCTGTAACTGCAGCAATATGGTTGTCAAACCCACTTTTCCAGACGACTATGTTCTATTTCTGACAGATGCAACATTTCACTACATGAAATAAAATCGACATGAATAAAGAATGCTAAGAGTCGAGAGAAAACAAGCGAATCCTTTGCGCAGTATGTCCAAAGGATTCGTGCTACTAGTCGGTTTAGAGATACTTCGCATGGTACTGTAAACCGGCCTTCATTTAACCTCGGCATTTAACCTCGGCATGATCAATGCACCTTCTTTCATTGCTAAGCTAACACAAGGTTGTTAGCAGACATTCATTGGGCACGCTTCGCGTCCTCGCCTTCATCAAAGCCGATGATCCCACTAAATACTGTTCATCTCGATATGTCGGCTAACGTGTCCACGTCTTTCTCTTTCGCACATGCGATGATCCGAAAAGCAAGTGGACCATTGAATCGGATCATCGGCTCTGAAGAAGGCGTACACGCTGAAGTGTTAGCCGAAAAAATGTTCTGTAACAACCTTGTCTCAGCTAACCAATGAAGAAAAGTACATCGATTACTCATACCGAGGTTAAATGAAACTCGGTTTACATTAGTATTCGCGACTGCTGCAGGATAAATTGTCCTTTGGAAAGCAAATTATTATCAACGAACAACTATTATCAACGATTACCGTGTCGCATAGAATGGCATCGCCTAGTGAGGTTGCGCCATTCGTGAAGTGCACCATTGAAGAGGAACCGACTCGATACGAAAACGAAGGCACTACATCGAGAGCACGAAAGACAGTAGGCATCCGCTTGGAGTGGTTAAAACCGAACAGCCACAATCAGCAACTGGCAATCTGCATAAAAGAGCGTCGCCTGTTGAGGATGTCTCATTCGAGAAACGCTCTGCTGATGAAGATCCGACTCGATATGAAGGCAAAAACGCTACATCGAGAAGACGAGCAACTGTGGACCATCTACTCGGTCCATCAGCTTTAACGAGGACGAAGACGTCGAAAAGGCAGCCGAATAAAAATTGTTTATCACTTTTGTACAAACTTATCAAGAAAAGAATACTTCGTATAGTGTTTCGCTTTTCAGTGAAGAATAGATCTACGGAGATGCATTTTCGGCGAAGTTTGCCTGTAACGGATGAAGAGGTCCAGAAATAGTATAAACAAAGAATAATAAAAAGATACATGTTACGAAGAGTACCGGCGGAGAGTTTGAAAGTTTTGAGAGGACGAAATAAGAAAGTTTTGATCAGAAAAGGAAGAAGATGAAAAGAGAAACCATCTTAAAACGTTTTAAACACTGCGCGTATAAAATTTGCTTTCTTCTCTTAAGACTACTCCGATTGCTTGCTGACGGCTGCTCAAATGATAAGAATTTCCGCCCTTCTTGTCCTTCTTTCCTTGAACGTCAGCGGTCCCCAAACGGTGTTGACACCACAAGCGATGAT
This sequence comes from Angiostrongylus costaricensis, assembly GCA_900624975.1. NCBI lineage: Eukaryota > Metazoa > Nematoda > Chromadorea > Rhabditida > Metastrongylidae > Angiostrongylus > Angiostrongylus costaricensis. The sequence continues at coordinate 116,903 of UYYA01004195.1, read as the reverse complement.
TCCTTTGGAGATAATTTCAAACAGATCATAGGAGACGAAAAGTGAGAGATAGTAACTGTTGTACGATATGTGGATTTTAAGATGCATATCGTTTGGGTTTTCTTGCGCACAATGGCTCCTTCTAGCTGGTGGCAAAGACTGGCAGGGAAGTGGTGAAGTGTTAGACACAAGAGAAAATTACATCTATTTCACGACTTCTATTAGAAAAGAGTTTATTTATCAAAAAATTCCGATATTGGGCGAGCACTTGTTTATCCGCCGAATTTTAAAACGTTATGTAGTATAAATTTGAAGCTGAAAGTATAAAATATCTAAGATGAACAAGTTGTTTTCGGACTCGATGCATAGTACGCTTCACTTCTTCCATCGGTCAGTTCACACGCTCGACGTACGGATGGTGTAACACAAAAGATACACAGAAGATTAGAAGATTATAGGAGGATAAAGCTTTCGGCATTAACCAATCCCCGAACGATACGTCGTGCATTAGACTCCATTCGTAACATCAGGTTTTTAAATCCGCATTTGGTTGATGTAAAAACGTTCGATGGTCAACCGATGTAACAGGTCAATGTTATTCCTCATAAGATGGCCGGTCCTGTAGAGAAAGGGAGATGTGCCTGGGTGTCAGACTACGATGCGCAGTGGAGGGATTCATTCCTTCCTGGGTCTTCCAAACTGAGGAATGTGGTGTTTCCGTCAGGAAGCCCATCTAAGAGTAAACCAATACCAGGATCCACCCCCATTTTGGTACCCAGCTAGTCGCTTGGTGGCAAATTCCCCTATGATCCACAAGGGCGGCGATTGCCTGTGGTGATGAAGTGGAGTAAGCTTTGGCTAAGCTGAGCTCGAGACTCCAGGGAAATACGTTGGCAGAACCAGCGAAACTCGAAAAAAATAAAAATTCTGCTGGGACCTGCATAACCCATGAAAACGGGACATCCAAATATTCCAAGAAAGTATAAGACTAGTGCCTTAGTTTGGAATCGAAACAAACCAATCATCAGAAGACTCTTAACGTCTCAGTGCCAAGTAAATGCCCACCTTTAATTTGTCGAAATTATGCATCAATTCTGAGAATATTTCCCTAGCCACCGTTTCATAGCTCTACATTGACTAATCATACTCGATTTTTCGTAACGCGTTTCGCTTGCGGATAACGGATATTGCAACTTTTCATTTATGAATAACCTACCTTCTCTTTCTCGCGCGCATAACAATGTTCTTGAAATGCCGGTAGAACAGCAGTACAAACGCTACTCAATAATACGAGTAAGTTTCTGTTCCATTTATTCCCTTAGTCAACTAAATCCTTCATCCGTCCGAGGTAGGAAAATCGTTACCGAATTTGTATGAGAAGATCACCTTCCTATTGTCTTAATAAAGACCTGGGAAGCCTCTAGTGCTGCTGTGATATAAGAAGGAATCTAGTTGATTGGCCTTACGCGACATTCATAAAGAATACCAGAATCCTCGAGCAACAGCCAAACACACAGGTAAATCCTAGGAATTTGGAGGATGATGAATGCTAGGAAACGAATCGAATGGAAAAAGTGCTGGAATCCGCGAGTGTATTACATAGAGTTGCGTCATGCACAAAAAATACTTCGGTAAAGAAGCAATAAGCTATCAGTTATTTATGCGTAACTTTGCTGAGGAGAAAGAATAAAGCGCTCGGCTTTGAGCCCTTAGGGATGCAATATGCATGTGGCGCACTAAAAGGTTCCCTGTAATTGACACGAGGCTTTGGTTTCATCTCGAAGCTCAGTCTAACCAAGCATTCTACCGCTATCAAATTGAAAAACAGTTGATGGACTTGTCTGGGTAAATGAAAACACTGTCTTAAGGTCTCGATAGAAACCAGAAACGTTTCATTTAGGCAAAATATGCACTGTAACAATAACAATGTTGCTACAAATGAAGCCGAATGCATACACATAGACGACGTTTGATACGAAGCCAAACGCGTTGTACTTTCAACTTTCCTTTTAACGTTCGAACATAATTGCGCCAAATTTTAAAGTACTCGTAATAAAAAATGAGCACCTAGATGCATTAACTACAAATCTTAGCATTTTTGAGCTTGAGAAACACACAAAAATCTGAGAGACAAAGTGGAAATCTTAACTCTTTTATTTACTGTCTTTTCTTTTTAATGGCAGGGTATGTTGCAAAATATAACTCGTATATAATGTTGAGATATTTGCAAAACTCCGGACCGCAGGTGCATGCTGTGGGGAACGAACGCGCGCTATTGTCCTTACCGTGGAGTAGCGCACTTTACCACCACACCAAAGTGGGAATCGTAAAAGTGCTAATGCGATATCATCCCTTTTGTTTTCAGTCATTCTCCATAAGAAACCTAGCAATCGGCCTTGTATTTGCAAAGTAGGATTTTTGAACTGTGAATTTGTTAAAGATCTTAAGATTGTATTAGAACGTCGGTAACATTAAACTCGGATGGTATGGTGGTGAATGGACAGCAAAGGAACAGGTGCACTGACCAACGAACCTCTGCTGATTTAGGCCTTTTCGTTAAAGTAGCGCCTCTAATTTTTCATCACGAGAATAAATTTAGATTTCAGTATCCCTTCCACAACTGTATGACCCTTCGCTTAACAGTGGCGAATGGGTGTTTCAGTGAGTCAAGGGAAAGCTATAGTTAAGAGATTGTTCCCATGTCAGAGTTGTAAAACTGATGGACTTCACTCATTTATCCGGAACCTCACCTGAGAACGTATTAGTTTCAATGGTTGTTATCTGCTACGTAAACGAAAAGGTTATAAATCTTTTTCCGATCTGCATGACAAGTCAGTAGTCTGTTGTGACATCCTAAAAATACCCTTCGCGGCCATCTGAAATCTTCAGAGAGAAGAAAGTTCTCCGACTAGAAATGTTCACAACAAAAAAGGCGCGCCCATCAAAAAAGAACAAAGAATTCGAGGAGTGAACTGGAGGGTGAACATCGGGAAACCCCACTGAAACGTCGTTTCATACTCTTGTCAGGTTGAGGCTCTAGCCTTCAGTTGTCCACTTACTCTGTCAACTTACTTTAAGTTCTCAGTGTAAATGAAGTGATAGCATTTTCACAATAAAACACTCACTTGTCTACATTACCTGCAAAGCCCAACGAGTTCCGTGCACGGAAAATGTACCCACTACAATGTACTTTATAGAAAAGCGCATAGGAGACAAGAAAAAACCAACCTTAGCGAATCCTAAGCCATTAAAAGCGGCTGCTTGATTAAACACACATTATTTCTACACATTAAAACATAATGAATGAGATTTTGATTGGAAGTAGATATTGGGATACTGTGGGATCTATTTACTAATGCAATAATTTTGTTCTTAAATAAAGCACTTTCTAATGACCATTAAAACGGAAAGTGTGGAAGGATTTTCTTTGAATGGGTGAACTAAGTACGTGAAAATTAGAGATCTTAAAGGATCGTAGAACAACTTCATGTCGACACTAGAATGATTTGTTACAGCCTTGGTAAATCAATTCGTTGCCCGTTACACGTCACTCCAATTCTTAGGCAATGATATGATAAAAGAGAAGAAACTAGTAGGTCAGCAAAAATACGAGAAAAAGCGACAAGAATCACGAACGATTAGACAAACAAATCGACCTTAATTATCACCAAAAAAAAAATACTTTGGTTTGATGGACCACTGAAACGCTATACTCCAGTGTATAACAAGTAAAGCACGTTACTTCGTAACAGCACTAATGGAGTGTTGCACAGCTAAAAAAACGGTAACAGAAGATATAGTGAAGAGCATTATGAAGAAGAATTGCCACAGCAAAAGACAGTCATTTTCGGACATAGATCATTTTCCCAACCTTCGATATTTAATAGCAGTTTGCCCCAATGACAATTCGAACTCAAAATAGGTGACGAAGTGCAAAAACGAGAAGGTTTGTTGATTGTTTGATTATACCTAAACACTCCGATGGCCCTCTCTCTCGTGTAATGCCGACCAGTGTTTCAATTTGCTTTGCTATCCCGCAATCCTACCTGAACCATTGTGGTCAGGTTGATGCGTGGCTTCGGCTGCGGCTTTAAAATCTGCTCTTGTTCTTCCTGTTAACATGTAGAAAGCTATTTTGGTACTGTTCTTTTTCGATTGCTGAGATGACTGTGCCAGAGCATTTCCAGATCCTCATTAAAGACCGTCGTTAACTCCCGTAAAGTCATGCAGAGAAAAGATTTGCAACTTTGCCACTTTTAATTCCTCATACAGCACAAAAAAGGAATAAAGATGCTGATTCAGTAGCTCATGGCTCTCTTAGAAGGTTGCTAAACAGTGCAATCTTTGGACGCTCCAGGAAGTACTTCTCACAAATAGGAATGTTGGCAACGGGGCCAGAGACTGGCAACCAGCCTTGCATTGCCCTTGCGTTTAAGGGCGACGCACCAGTGATCAATTCCAGGCCATTGCTCTAGTGCAGATATATAGAGAATTGCCAATGATGATGAGATTCTTGCAAAACCCCGCACCGCAGGTGTCTACGGTGGGGAACGAACGTGCTATTGTCCTTTCCGGGGACTAACGCTTTCACCACCACACCATGCGGGTCCTTCACTTCGCCTGTCTCTCAGCTAGTTCTATCTATCTTTGCTATCGGCAACGAACGCGCTATTCACCCGTCAGCGGGATTGATCTGGGAATCTCAAATCGGTAACGAACCCAGTTAAGCTGGAGCTGTAGTTATAATCACAATTGTAACTTATTATCTAATGCCTACTCTTTTTATTAGAAGGGTATATTATACTGTATATTATACCCTGCCATTAAAAAGAGTAGGCAGTAAATAATAAGTTAAATTAACAATTCTTTTGTCATCCGTTCTACACAAGAGGAGGCGGACAAATGGCTTGAGTTATTGAACCAACAGTCAGAGCACATAGATTTCTTTCAAGGGAAACCGAAGGAAAAATGGCCTACTTTTCCGAATGTTAAAATTAACCTGTCCGAAAACCGTCACAATACCAAGCCCTATCGAAAGCCAAGTAACAAAAATGTACTGGTTCACTACCACTATACATGTTTCGAACAGCTGCCAGTGTGTGCAAAAGAAGAGAGCAGAAGGAAGAATCTCTGAAGTTGACGCGACAAGTAGCCATTTCCAATGACTACGAACCGTATTCCCTCGGGATATGTTTGGAGCAAGAACAACGCTCCAAGCGGTATGTCTAGCGAGAATAAAATTCTCTTTATCCTTCAATTTATTTACGACGAAATAAGTGCAACTGTGAAACGCTGCTTAAAAAGGACTTGTGTAGAAGAAGATTTGGTAGCAGTGATTGAAATACCATCGAGCACTCTAAGTCGTCAGGTAGTTCGTAACCGCTTGTGTGACCGTATAATGAATAACATTTAATTGCACAATATTCCATAATGGTAGAGTGATTGCATGAGTTCGAGGGCGATTTATCTGACCCGTTGTAAAGTGTGCAGAAAAGAATACATTATTAAACAGGTAAACCACTATGTGCCACACTAATCGGTATTGAACCCGGATAAGCTGCAGTCGAAATTACATTGTTTAACTTCTAATTTCCGCTTATTATAATAATATTACTAATGGCAATAGGTAGCAAATATAGATTAAATATTATCATTTGTTCTATTTTGACTACAAGAGATAATATTGCGTTGGCTTGTGTGGATTCAACGTGCACTACCTCTACCACTTATAACGCGGCGCTGATAATTCAGTTTCGCAATATAATTCATTCTCTTTTTACTCTCCCATAATTCACGTGACAAGTTTCTCATTGGAATTGGAAATTTTCCAAAAAAGTTCCTAGAAAACCGTGGAAGTTGCTTCCATGGTTGTTAATGCCTGTTAATTAAGTCGGGTACACGAGCATGCGAGTAGACCTCCCACTATGAAAAACATTAAAAACTAGCGGCCATGATTTCTGGCAGAGCTTTATCCGTAGTCCAATTTTCACAGTAAATATATGTCTTCCCGATTTTGGGTGATAGAGATGAAAAGGACTACCCATCTGCTGTTTTTTATCAAGAGGCACCTCCTCATGAAGAGACTATACAAAAAGTGCGCAGTTGGAACGATGGGACAGTCAATACCAACGCTACGATAGGACATCTTCTTCTTACCATACTGTTAAAATTTTCCACCTTTGCACTCAATTTTCATGGCATTCGAAGCAGTAGAAAACTCAGGTAACTCTTTTTTAAAGAGTCATTCCACCAACATGGTATTTGCGATTACCTCAACATCATTGTGGTGCTATTTCTCATAATATCCTGTTATGAAAAACAATATACACTAAATAAAAAACTAGACATTAATACCTCTACGTGTAATAGGCGTAACATTGATTACTTGAAGCACACTGTACAAATCTCGAGCAAAAAAAATGGGAATGACGCATCTTGCCACATGCTGCAAACTACAGTGTTTAGGGATGTCATGCGGTACACATAGTTATTGGCTCGATCATTCCCACGGCCAAAATGACTCTGTATTCTTTTGGTCCCAGCACGTTAGCACTATATTTGTCTGGGGAAAGCTTTCCGCGATCAACAAAGGCCAAGGAATTTACTGCGAAGTTCATTAACACTGTACCAGAGCTACTCCAGGATTTCAGAGGAAACGGACGCACAGACACGGTTAACATTCGACAACATTCATGAACAACACAAAGTCCTTAATTTACAATCGGATCTGCATAAATTCGAAGAGCATTGTGAATGGTGATTGGTAAGACACAACGAATCAAATAAAGGAAGAGCTGCGACTCGCACGATGTTGGGGCATATAAACATAAATAAAAAGCGGAAAGCAGCTTGAATTGACAAAATAGTGATTAATTTAGGAAAAAGAACATAGGAAAAATGCTTTGTTGTGAGCGAAGCAGATAGCTGCTGGAGGTGGCCGCATTTCCTCTAGTGGAGAGCGATTACAGCTAACATATCGCATAAAACAAAAAATGCAACAAATACATTCGCAATAGCAGCAAAAAAAATGAAATAAAACTCTCGGCGTTGATCAATCGCAGAGGGATGCGCCATGCATTCGACTTTATTAAGTATCGTTGGACGTGATTGAATGTATATCTGGCCTTTACAATGACTCGCCGTGGCCTACCGATGCATCGAACCAGTACTGCTATCTTCCCGAACAAGTCTGGTACCAAATCGCCGACTCCAGAGGGATGGAAGGCCTGGTGGGCCATGGGCGCGGGGATCGATTCCACGTGTGTTGCAGGTCGCCTCCGACCACTGCGCCACACCCGCTTCTTCGTAATAGTAGTGGCACTAATAATAATTATATTTAAAGAAAACCATTTATAAATAAGAGAGAAGGTGAACAGCGTTAAAAAGGGTCTACTGAGTATTCCTCAGGAGATTTCGGAACCACAGCTGCATTCAGTGTGAGAAAATGAACTTTGAATAATGACCGAGTGAAACAGCTGTAATTGAGAGTGTAGAGATGAGAAAATGATTTCAGTACATATGCACTTTCTTCAATTATTTTATATTGTTGGTGAAATCGTTGCAAATTCACATACGGCGCAACTTGAACTGGATTTAACAAAGCAGGCCGGTTGTTCCGTTTAGTGCGCCACTCTATCTCGATAACATGTGATTCTATGAATGATGTCAGGGATTAACACTTACAGTAAAGCGGAGTTCTTCATGATTGACTTCCATGCAAATACATGGGGTCAAATCTACGAAAAGTGCTTTGAAAATGATTTAGAATGTCAGGGAAAGTGCTAAAAGACTACGAATAGCATGTGTCATATTAGCAAATGAACAGCTGACTATGAATGACAGTGAGACGAATTGATGGATTGATTGTGTGAATTGGGGAAAAAAAACCCTAAACTTCCAAATATATGTTACTTATTTAAACTTGGTTGGAGCGTTAATGATTTTGTAGTGCTGAACACAAGTCGGTAATAATACCTATGACCGACTTTTTATTAACCTCGGCATTGAATCAGCTTGTGGTGAAGTGTTAATCATCCTCAAAGAATAAATGATAAAACTGCGTTGATCAGTTCCTCCTTAGGTATGCGCCATGTCGACTTCACCAAGCATCGTTAGAGGTGATTACATGCATATCTGGCGCATAGAATGACTCGCCATAGTCTAACGATGTACCAGTCAGTACTGCTATCCGCCCGAGGAAATCTGAGACGAATTCTGCTATTTCGCAGAGATAAAGAATGTGTATTCCAGGGCGCCACTAGCCGCTTTGAACGCGCGCACTCTCATCATTCATCCTTAAGAAGCAAGAATGTAGAACAGCGTAGTCATTGAGAAACCGGTGGCAGCTAGATAAAACCAAAAACAATTAGGGAACATAAAATGCCGTCCAATTCATCAATTTAAGCGGGCGAGATGAGACATGATGAGTGTCGCAGATGTTGAATGAAATGCTTTGCATGAAAAACGAACATAACGATCCCTCTGAATCCACGTCAACTATCGATTGTATCACACATTGCTGTCTGGCGACATACATTAGTGGATCACTTTCCGGATTCAGTTTGTTTCAAATGCAAGAAAAGAACAATAAATGATTTTTGGTTTATAGTTCAGGATTTCTCATACACAGTACTATAATTCCTCATGGTATTCTATCTTCAAATCCATTGGGTACGCTTAGCGCAGTAGCTAGAGATGCTTTGCAATACACCGACGGTCACAAAGTTGCTGAGACGTCAGCAAAATTTGGAGCTTTGATTGGTCTCCGGGCCTCCAATAACTCTCATTGGCGACTCACTTGCCATTCACCATACTAATCAAGGTTCTTTCTCTGCTTTTGTCTCGATCAATTTTTTTGCTCTAACGGTGCCATCAGCGACCACCCGCCAGCGAGAATGAAATAGTGACCACAAATCGACATTGAATCCAGTTAAGCTGAAGCCGCAGTCAAAATCTAATGTTCTAATTGTTAGTTTCTGCTTACTCTTCTTTTTTTCATGGCAGAGTTCAATGTGAAATACAACACAAAGAGCGTTCAATCCCTTTTCGTGCTCCACAGGTCGTTCTCGAGCGAATGCTGATGGCCGAAAGAAAGCTAGAGCAAGGATCTCGACTGGTGTGGTGGACAACACTTGAGCTCCTATCAAGGGTGATCACAGGATCTGAGCCCTTTTGAAGTTCTGAGTTATTACATAAAAGTTGAAACAATGGCAATTCTTGGTTCAATCCCATATCTCGGACTCGCCATTTGCACCTCCTCTTCGTAGGCGACATAGTGGAACTTGAATTGTATGGTAGAATAAAAAAAACACTGCTTTGTCACATCGAGAAGCTCCCAAATGTCACTGAAAAGATCAAACATGCATCCAATCACCTTTACGACGCTACGAATGGGATTCAATGCATCGAGATTGATCAATGCAGAATGCTTCTTCATGTTTTATTTTTTTAACTACATTGCTTTCGTGATGCCGTATCTATCTGCATTCGTCCTAAAGTTTAGATTAGTATTCTACTGCGTCAAATTCCCTGCTTCGAGGTTTATTTGATGCATCTCACAAAACAATTTAAAAAATAAAATGTGCTGCAGAAGTTTTATAAAGAAGGCAAGATAAGTAGTTAAAGTGAGTGAGCTGTGGCGAATAAGTCCAGTGCTGAAAACTTTATTTGGGATTGGAGGGATCAATGTCCTTACCTACCAAAAGTCGTTTTCAAACAGCGTTACATAAAAAATTAGCGCTTTTTATCTCTACACCTATCTCTTAATTCGATCAAGAAGTGGAAACATAGAAAGGCCGTATTATTATCAAATAGTGAATAAAATCTTCGTTAACTGCGATTTACGATATACATGAATGTAAGATTGGAAGATGAAGCACCATGACGAAACAAATGAACTGTGTAAGACAGACTTGATCGGGTACAAAAACGTACAAGAAGAGTTCAATGATAAAGTTATTCAAGGAAAAACGTCATTGCGAAAGCTGTATTATTGGTATTAGCCCACCTATATCTTTCTATCTCAGGGCGCATATGGCGCAGTGGTTGGAGGCACACTACGGCACGCAAGGTGGAATCGATCCCTGGGCCCATTGCTCGCCAAGCTTTCCATCTCTCCGGGATCGGCAAATTGGTAACAGATTTGTCTGGAGGAAAGTAGCACTGACTCGATACATCGGTACTCTACCGTGGGTCATTGTAAAGGCCAGATATCTATTCAACCACCTCCAACGATACTTAATGAAGTCGAATACATGGTGCATCCCTCAGGGATTGATCAACACCGAGAACTTTATCTTTTTTATTATTTCACTTCAAACCTTCTTTATTTCAATGAGTAATTTTATGGAAGAAATACTGTTTAGCAAAGAAGAAGTCCGAGCAATACAATGAAAGCGATGCTAGGCTTCTGAAAAATCGTTGAAGCGGAACATTTGGACAAAACGGGAAGTCGGTATGTTGCCTCTGTTCAATTTTAACCAGGTGAATTTGTGGAATGATCAATGTGGATGAGCAAAACGAAAATAGCTATGTTAAACAAATCTGGCTTTTAATCGATAGGAAGAGGAAGAATATAGGAATTGGAAAAAGAAAAGAGGAATGGTGAGACAAATTTCGTGAGAGAGGAGACGGAGAGAGAACTAGGTAGGTGAAGGAGTATATATTAATGGGCGCATATATGTGTTATACCTCAAGATTTATTTATATGCGCTGAAATGTTTGGATTCCAAACCTATAAAAAAATCCGAAAAAGGGCAAATTTACGTTTTTGAAAATTTAACATTCCCCTGTCATCTGTGGACATGCCAGTCATCAAGCCATCCAAGAGAGAGCTAAGTCGTATTAATAAATAGGAAAATAAGTAATGTCTAGAAGTTCTGCTTGACGGCGTCAAAATTGAAGGAATGGGAAAAAATGTTGGTAAGCACTCTACGAGTGTTCCCGTCGCCGAAATGCATTCCATTCTGAAGTATTTGCGTTATATCTACATGTATTGAAATTTTGTTGACATGGTGACGTAGAGAGGAATTCGTGCGACAGAAACGGTATTTATTTAATTCGACTACTCAACCCCACTGGTCCATCAAAACCTCACAAATGAATACAACCGGTCGATGAACATTCCACAGAACTCTGATCAAAAACTGTCGGAGACATGAATGAAACGAAAAGAAGAACAGGAAAAAAGGGTAGAGTTTGACAAGGAAGGATTCCGTTGTCCATTGCTCACCAGTGCCAAGAAGCCGACTCGTTGATTACAGTACTCACCGGAGCAAAATGAAGTCAATTTCAAATCAACAGTGAAAAAATCCATTCAATCAAGATGAAAAAACGATGACGACTGCATATAACCAAAGGCAGCCCCCATACTACGCAGTGTTACTTAATATATCAGAGAGATAACGAGAACGTTAACTGACAACTAAAAACAAGTTTTTATGTAAAACACTAAATAAAATATAACATCAAACACAAATAAATGTGTTAATATCGCACTAGATCGCATAAATTTTGAAGAACGCATGCAAGACGGTGCTGTACTAAGGAAACCACTCAATTTGTGCGCTACCATTTTCTCTTTGGCCCCGTATACCAAGGATACCGTACGCCTACGAAGTGGAATGGCAGACTACTGTGCACCACATGACACTAACGATGAAACTGCATTCTGATGGCTCTTTTTGCGAGCAAATGTACATGAAACAAAAATTCATAACGATTTTTTCAAGTTTTCTCAAAGAGGCTATTTACTGCTACATTTTCAGAATAACTTTTCCTGCTAATTTCTATAATCAATCGCGGCTACCCTTATCTCCAAATTTTTCCGTCCTACTCGCTTATTCAATTCCTTTCGACTGGTGTTTCTCAAATCAATGCAAAATTATGGAACCCCATGACCGTGGTTGGACTGCTCAAGCAAAGAGAAAGCGATCAAGTTTAGTCTCTTTAAAAGTCTTGCCGTTTAGCGCCAACAGCATATCTGTAAACGGATTGCGGTAGACGAGCACTCTCTTTCCCAGTCCTTTGTTTCTCTTTCACAGTCTTAAAAGAAGAAAACCAAATTTGGTGGTCTCACAAATCGAATTAGCGGAGGGAAAAATGGACGCAACCTTCAAACTCTGAGCGATCTCACATCTTTGGAGTAGTTTTTTTTTTGTAAGAAAAATGTATTCATTGCTGAAAGAAAACCATTCTCGCGCAGTCGAACACTGGTCAGAACACGCCTCCCGCACTATTTGTGGAGCGAAAATTACCCAAAGGAGAAAAACTCATATTTGCACTCTAACGAACGATCTGCTGTGACAACGCGGCACGTGTGTCCTCTAAAAGACATTTATTTCCAAGAGCTATTCCAAAATCGGTCTTCTACAGTATTTCCCTTTGTTTAAGAGCTCCACATGTTCTAAATTGCGCTCCGGAAGCTTAGTTTTCATATAGCCTGCTTTTGAAAAGGTAACCTCAAGAATCAATCATACTTATAACAGCAACCCGGAAGTTTTGGTGTATGCGGCCACACAGTGGTTGCTGTATATTTCAAATGTCGACTGTCAGACGAAGAAAAACCATCGCTCGTCTGAACGAAAACCTCTGCACATCAGCAGTTCCAGTGTCATTGTGCAATAAGGCGTCCACCGAATAGGTGGATAGTGTTCTTCGCAGTGAACACTTTCGCATTGAAAGAAAGGTAAGGCACTAATTGTATCGAATGAGTGAACAGGATCCATTGACGTGTTACTAGCCAAGCAAAGCGGACGGTGAACAGGTCTTTACCTGTTCCCTCCTTCTCAAATCGCCCACTCATCGATTCACACAAAGAATGATGAATTGCTCAGCCTTTCCTTTTTTTACCTTTCTCATATTTTAAAATCAACTACCATTTTTAAATCGGCATCATAATTAGTAAGTGGTTTTATAAACTAGGGAGAAATTTACAATGTTAAACGAGCTACCACTCGAAGTCAGTTAATCGGATTTGCCGATTTGTACATACCAATTCACAAGTGCTACGAAGGTCACATAATTTTTAGAGTTTAATCTTGTCTCAAAAGTGTTTTCACGTTACTCTTTCAACTGTGAAATTCTTTGTGAAAAGGTAAAAACACCAGCCAACAATAAAACAAAACCAATACGTAGAAATGGGCAAAAGTGTCAAATAACTATTGTTTTTGAGCTTCTTAACAACGAATTTGGCATATTCAAATTTACCTGATGTTTTGAATAGCTCCATTATTGCTAGAAGAATAGAAATAAGGATTTAAACAATTACAAGAGATTTATTTAGTTTATTTTGGAGATTACGGTTTGAGGTGCTCGTGGCGCAGTGGTTGAAGGCACCACTGCGACACGCACGTGGAATCGATTCCCGCGCCCATGGCTCACCAAGCCTTCCATCTTTCCGTACTTGGCAAATTAGTACCAGGTTTGTCTGGGAGGATAACAGTACTGGCTCGATACATCGGTAGACCACCGCGAGTCGTTGTAAAGGCCAGATATGCATTCAATCACCTCCAAAGAATGCTTAGTGAAGTCGAATGGCACATTCCTCAGGGACTGATCAACGCCGAGAGCATTGTCCTTTTTTAAGCTTGACGTTGACTACCGTAACGGCGACTGGTACTGTACTGCAGTGAAAGCAGTTCTAACAAAAGAAAGTTAATAGTTGAATGTCCGCTGTAGCATCCCCATAAACTTTAACGCGCTTTTCTTTTTATCTGTCTTGAGACACGGTTATAAGAAAACGTGCAATAAAAGAATAGTAAAAGGCTTAACAGGATAAGAGAAGGATGAAATAAGTGAGTCTCACGGAAGTGTCTCATTCGATAGTGGTCTTCGTCGTTTTCGTCTCAAACACCTGAGCGGTAAATACTTACTATGCAAGCCACTGACGCAAACTGTAGAGCCACTGGCGGATGTCTTTTCTACAATGTGAGCATTATAACAAAGCTGTAATAAAGACGACTGCAAAGAGTACATAACTGTTTCGCCTTATCGTTATTCACGTTTCGATGGTGGCATGACTGAATATAAATTTTTCGTTAAGCATCATAAATTTTGAAACAATAGCGTCTATATTAGCTGACTTTGTTTAGTTCCCATAAATTCTCATTGTATTCGAAAACAAGCGTTCAGCTGTGTGTTAGAGGTGCCTTGTGATAAATACAATGGTTGCATCCATTATACTCTTCTTGCTAAACTGCGCCGGCCTTCCTAAGACCGAAAATTGTTACCATACTTGCCCAGCAACATAATAAAAACACTGACATGATACATCAATAACGCTTTGCTTGACCTTCTTTAGAGATAGATCTATGACGAACGTGTGCTCAAGCGAATAACTCTTCTGTTATCTGGCTAAGTAGACTTGCCGGGTTGTTTTCGATAACGAACAATTTCGAGATCAGAAAAACAGGTTGCGATAAAATTGTGCATAATCGACACAGAACGCTTAGCAAACCAGACGAAGGCACCGAATATATTATACTGACCTCATAAAACATAGTAACATAGTGCAAAAGATATATATTGAAATTTACAATGTTGTCTATTATTCACTGCCTTTTACTAGCTTTCACGGCGAAGGTATTATTTGTGAAACAACCACAGTGATGCTGAGATATTTGCAAAACTCCGGTTTTAAGTTTTTTTTTTTTGCAATTGTCTCAGCATCATTATGATATATATTGATTTTACGCCACGGATCTCCCTCATATGAGGGATCTCGAGTCGGTTAATCGCGAAATCGCCTGGATTTCAAAGAAATATGCTGACGATCTGTACGTACAATGCACGTACACTTGCATCCGGGTCATCGATGGAAGACTTGCCCATGCAAGTTAGATGGGTAAAGTACGACGTCATTGGCCTGGGCGAGACAAGAAGACGCCAGCCTTTCAACGCCATCTATGACACCGGAGAAGAACTGTTCCTCAGAACATGCGACAGTAGAGGAGTCAGCTGCGTCGACACTCACGTCAACACGAGTTTGTCCATGAACATCGATTCATTCGAACAACTTACAACGCGAATCGGACCTTTACGATTAAACAGACGTGGATCAATTACGGCTTGGACAATCTCTGTCGTTTACGCACCGACATCAAACTATGACGAAGAAGAAGTCGAAGAGTTCTATATGGACTTGGAGAAGTTCTACAGAGAAGACCACACATTCTTAAAGGTCATCACTGGAGATTTGAACGCCAAGATTGGATAAGGAAGAACGCCTGAAGAACGTCACATTGAAACCCACGGATTAGAATGGAACGAACAGGGTGAGCGACTACCTGAGTTTATCATGACGACCAAGACCATCCATGGTAACTCGCAACTCCAAAAGCCCCACCCTCAGCGCTGGACGTGGGAGTCTTCCAATGGAGAGTACCATAACGAAATAGACCACATCATAGTAAATAGGTTTTGCCTAACCGATGTCGCTGTTGTCCTAAAATTCTACACGGGCTCAGACCACCGTCTCCTTCGTGCAAGATTCTATTTCTCATGGAAAGGAGAAAAAGCCGCTAAATTCCAAAACCGAAGTCCCAGAACCATCGCAAACTAGGACTTATTCAGTTCACTATTCGGCTGTTGGGAAGATGCCGTTGTCGATAACAGCGACAAAGAATACGATCGGTTCATTCAACATCTTCACTTTAGCGCTATGAAAGCTGAGAGTTCGAAAGTCGCCAAGAGAAGTCTGTCCCCAGAAACACTCGAGCTGACACGCCAGCGTGGAATGGCATGAGCTGCAGGCAACCGCGAAGTAACGACCGAACTTGCAAAACAATGCAGACAGACCATAAAAGGAGGCCTTAAAAAGAGAAAGGAGCAGTAATGGTCAAAGCTATAGAGGCTGGGAAAAGCATTCGCAAAGCCCACCGAAGCTTGACCAGTGTCAAGACCAAAATGATTGCACTCCGACACCCAGACGGAACAGTTAGAGCGTCCAGAAGGGTAATGGAGAAAATCATTCACGAATACTACTCAGTTTTCTTCGTTAGCCACGTCCACCTTTCCTCATATGAAAGGAAAAAAGGTGGATATGTTGTACCACCGGTTCTCCCTTCCGAAATCCGGCATGCCATTTCGTCGGTGAAAAATAGAACAGCGCCAGGTCCGGAGACAGGATAAAATCGGAACACCTGAGGAACCATCCGCCAGTCTCCTTAAACACACTAGCTCGGCTCTTCACACGTTACCTGTTTGAATGCAAGGTCTCTACTCATTGGAAGACCAACAAGACCGTGTTTTTGTTTAAGAAGAGCGACCTACGCTATATCGGCTGCTATCCCCATTCTGCTTACTGTCTGTCGTTTACAAACTTTTCGCTCGAGTCATCCTAAACGGGATTGACAGAACACTAGACAAAGGACAGCAATGTGAGCAAGCAGAGTTTCGAAAAGGGTTTAGTACGATGGACCACATCCACACGGTAACAAGGCTCATTCAAGTATCGCAAGAGTACAAAAGACTGCTCTGTCTCACTTTCTTTGATTTACAGAAGGCCTTTGATTCAACTGACATAGAGGCAGTCATGGAAGCCCTTGACAGTCAAGGAGTCCCTACTCAGTACATAAAGATTCCTCGTGAGCTATATAAAATTTTACAACCAAGGTATTACCATTCTACAACGATATTAACATTGACGTCCAAACATAAATTAGCAAGGCGATACCATCTCGCAAAAATTATTTACCACCGCACTCCACAACGTCATGCGAACATTGGAATGGGATAACGTGGGAGCCAAAATCGATGGTCGGCAACTTCACCATCTTCACTTTGCTGATAACATCGTCCTTATAACACCAAAAATTAGCCAAGCGGAACGTATGTTTGATTGACATTGATAAAGTCTGTGGAAAAATTGGTCTTCGACTAAATCTCACAAAAACGATGTTCATGAAGAACGGATTGGTTTCGCATGTCCATTCACGCTTAGTGGAACGAATATCTTGTAATGATCCAGTTATGTCTTTCTAGGTTGGGAAATCAATGTCATAAATGGCCTAGCTTCACAGCTGAGCAAAAGGAAACGAGCGGCTTGGGAAGCCTTCAAGAGCAACGAAGATATAGTGAAAAGAACAAAAAACACCCGACTCCGTGCTCACCTTTTCGACTCAACGGTACTTTCTGCCCTAACGTATACATCAGAAACCTGGTCGCTGCGTAAACAGGACGAAAGATCACTCAGCGTTGTCGAACGCGCAGTCCAAAGGACGATTCTAGGAGTATCCCATTTTACACAAGTAAGGGATTGGATCCGAAGCTCCGATCTGCGTCAACGATCAAAAATCGAAGATGGTCTTCTGTACGCTAAACAGTCGAAGATAAGGTGTGCCGGAAACATAATGCTTATGAATGACAACCGATGGACAGGAGCCGTTAGTGACTGGATTCCTCGTGATGTCAAACGTGCTGCAGGAAGACCACCAACCCGATGGTAAGAGTTCTTCACAAAGAACCTTAAAGAAAGATATGATGCTCGACGAGTTTCTAGAGTGAGCAGAATCCACTGGGCTACTCTTGTACGCGATAGGGAAAAATGGAAGATTTACTGGTGCCCGCTCGGGTTGCTCGACGATTAAAGGGACTACAGGTGATACAGGTAATTAGTTTTATGAGGACGCCAATCAAAGTGCACTTTAAAATTTGCTAAAGCTTGGATTCGCAAGATTAAGATCTTATAAAAAAGTTTCTCTACACTATTGTCTATAATCGTTTATAAACAACCATACCATTTGACTTAGCCAAACTTGTTTTATTCGTTTCACATCGCGGCGGGTCGTTTATAGATGAGGGAGCTGAAAAAAGAGTGCGTGGAGCCTCAAGAACTTCACCTCGGTCTTTTTAATTACAGAATCTTAACCATCTTAATGCTGCGATTGACTGCTTTGACGTATTACAAACAATAATAAATCGTGTTTTTTCATCCATTCTTTCGATTTCACTAAGAAGACACCTATAGTTTATCTTTGTTTGACAATCTATGATAAACATTAGGTGAAATGTAGTTAGAAGCGCTTTCAGTTTTTTTCGCTCTAGAATTCTAGTGGTGTTTCGGCGATTTGTTAAAATTGAGGTTCAAAAGACTAAAATAAACTTCGCTGGTGAAAATACCTGACTCAGCCTTCTCACTTCGGTGCTTTCGTTGCATTTCATCTTAAAAAAAATCCAACATCGAAATCCAATGAGAAGTAAGGAGAGAGAAGTTACAGTGGAAAGGTGGATATCTTTAAAAAACGGGTCATTTATTTCATTTCTTACAGTGTAAAATTATACTGTAATTCAAAACCTATGTGTAGTGTTGCCTTGATTTATGCTGAAAGTGTTGAGAAGACCCACTTTGATTTAGACCCTATGTAGGTTCCTAAGCAAAGAGAAGCTCCATTGTACGATTTCGGAAGAAAGAGCATTGCAAATGATATGGACGATTTCGTTTCTTTATGCAAACAACGAGCCCATGTAACGCATTTGACAGAGGTGCGTGCGTTGTGGTCTTTGGTTCGAACCCTTGCCGCAACTAAACCAAACTCTTCTCTCATTTAAGATCTGCAAATAGTGCAATTGCCTCAGAACTTGTGTTCATTACATCAGTAGACCGTTAAAAGCCACTACATAGGCCAAATATGAGTTCAATCATTTCTGTGTTATTACGACCGGACTTGAATGCAACGTGCATTCCTTAAGAGAACGATCAACACAGAGCTCATCATTTATTCCTTCATAACTCGTAAAGTTTTATTTGTATTGTGCGTGTTAGTTGTGGTTGAAAAGACATTGCTCTAATTATTTGTGGATTATACTTAATGTGATTGAGGCGTCTTAGTTCCCTACTAAGACCATTGAGTGGAAAAAATGTGACTGCAACAATTCTGGGTCGACCATTTGGTAAAAGACATCGTGTTGTAATTCATGCGGACTTTCTCTGTTCCGTGCAGTAACTTGTTGTAGTAATTATCGTACAACACTATTTTAGAGTTTCCGACTTGTTCTGCACTGAAAGTTTTCACAGTCAACACAGACCGGGGACAAGAACAAAGTGATTCTACCTCAGATGTAGGATTTTTCCCTTGCTTTTCTCGTGCAAGAAATCTCGATTCTCTTTTTCTCAGGCGATTGGGAATGGTGTTATCAAAAATTAACGCTTCCCAAAAGTAGAAAATTTATCAAGGAATTGTCAGCCAAGCTCAACAGCTAAATTGAACGACGCTGAAAATTTTCATTTGTTCATCCTTTTGCAATGGGAAACACGAGTTGGTTCGCTCTCAACTCTTGTCTGACACCAGCCAATATTCAGGTGAGAGTAAGTTTAAGTTGAATTCTTTATCGCCCTTTCCACATCATAACAGTTAGTGGGTGCAAATCTCTCGTCGACATGGTTAACAACGAAACAGCAGCAATGTTGCCCTCATTCTTTTGTCCCAAGTTTTTAATTTCGAATTCGCTATTCTCGTTTCACTTCTCTTTTCAATTAGTCCTCAAATTCCTAAATTTTGCCGCCTGTAAGTGAGTAGGTGCTGAATTGGAAGGACAAGTTTTAGTATCCTTTATTGTCCTTTTACAATTGTATTGCGAGCAAGTACCCTCATAAGGATTTTGCTTGGACTGAGTTTAAAATTTTATGGTGATTTTACGGAGGTAACTGTGAAAAATGAGCTACAGTGTCAGCATGGTCCCTTCATGTTCCGGCAAAGCCGAAATGAGTAGGAAACGTTGTGTTAGACTTAGTCTCTTCCTACCAAGAGAACAACGCCGTGATAACAAAGAATCTCTTTTGTTTACATGAAAAGATTAGTTTCACGAATACAGAAAAGGAGAGGTACACAGTCCAAATTAACGACACGTCTGCAACAGTCGCCATCAAGGTAAGATGACCGAGAAAGTTGTCGCTCGCTATTATGCTAGTCTCTTCTTGAACACCGGTAAGGTTGCTAATAACAAGATTTACTAAATACTTATTGTGTTTCGGCGCTCTCAACTTCCTCAGAGAGTGGAAGGATCGAATAGAAACGCAAGCTACTTACTCAAGCGCTTTTATAACTTCCATAAAAAGCTTAATAGATAAATTTTTGTTCACATAGTAGACAACTCCTTCTAAGCATTCATCGTTTTGTTCTTTTAAATGCTCCAGCTATTTCCGGCCGAACAGGGTATTACATGGGTGAAGAAAGTGTTTCACTAAACGCAAAAAATTAAGCTAGCGTATGGGGCTCCGTGTGATCACAAGACTCTCCTCATAGCGACTCATTTTTGGTATGTGGATCTTACCCAAAACGCTTCAGGATTTTGGGCGCAGATGCTTTAGATTCGCTTGCAAGGGTAGTGAGTTTTATTTTAGGAATCTCCATCGGAATTCCTTTGTGCCGTACGAGTGTATAGTGGAGTGTTTTGTTTGAATTTAAGTTTCTCGTCTAGTTGTTGCTTTACAAGGAGATAGAGTGACTTATCTCTCTAGACAATGTATTTATCGCCGCATGCTTTACAACAGATCAGTTACGCCGTGCCCGACCTCGTGCAATCGCGGACTTCACGGTCAGAGGGACGGTCATACAAGCTGTTATGAACTTACTGACGTTTTAGGGTGTTCGGTGTTATTTCAATACCTGCCACCGAATTCTATAGAAGGGCGATTTGAAAGCATTGCTTTATAGCTGTGGTTACTCCATTGGAAACAAAAGGCAGTTTAAATGAGAACTAGCTTTCGCAAGGCTTTTCTCTTAAGGACTTTGTTTTCCTTCTAAACTTATTTCAAGGAGCTCTTCTACTGTAGCCATTGCGAGTGGATATTTAGCGTGCCAAGTGAATGGACTCCTCCATCTAACCTTTTTCTTCTCCAAACACTGGTCGCCGCTAGAAACGCATTTATCAGAAGCAGTCTTGTGACGAGTGAGAGAACAGCTAATGAACCAGTACGTTTTTATTAGATTGATTTGAACTTTCAAAAACGGATGTCATTTTTCGTTTGGTTTTCTTCGGGCGAAATTTATCTACTCTGCCTGTCGGTTAAGTAATTCAAAACATGTGTCGATCTCCTCTTATATTGAGCACGTGAGAAAATAGTTGTCGATACACCCTCAGTAGTGTACTGCCCAAGGATCAAAGGTGCAATCATAAACTATGGACATAAACACAATGGTGGCAATGTTTGGTGCCAGTTGTTGTCACACTGCCAACCCTCTCTTTCGTGCATCATATTTCCAAGGGGTGCCTAAAGTTTGAACAGTCTCTTCAATGAAGGCCGTGGGCTGCTGAATCGAAAGGCCACACTTGTTTTTTTGCTCCTTCGTGTTGCATAGAGTTCGAAGATGACTTGCACAGCGAAGGCATTCGACACGTTTGTATAAAGGGCTAGGATGTCGATGGACTGCAACATGTTCACTCTGCAAGGGCACGCGTTACGTAGGCGATCCAGAGACATTTGGATAATCGTGAAATGACTGAAACATGTCTCAGCAACTCCAGGAGTATTAGATTTATAAACAAAGTTGTTCTGTAGGCTTGTCTATATGGTTGGTGAATGGTCTTACCCTTGAACATTTAAGGATCCACAGAGGCAAGATCGTCGGCGGATACTAACTTATTGGTTTTGATAAGTAATTATGAGAGATGAAATGACAAGATTTATTGGTAATTGAATTCGAAGCTGCGGAGCAAGTAACGATTTCAAAGCTGAAGCTGTTGTAATGCCGAGAAATTCTTTATTTAATTTTCCGTACTGACTTCTGAATTCCCTTACAGATACGGGACACAAGGAGAAACTGCTCCAATGCCATTATATCTTCGAGGTACTTTTCCCTTATCATATCCTTCAACTGGCGAGGTATTATTCTAAACTCTTCACCTCTTCCGCTAAGTGATAGGCTTCCCACTTTTCTAACTTTAATAGCTCCCGAAATTATCATACACCACATCTTATGATGCTGTGAATTTACAACTGAACTTTTTAACGCAATAGTGGCTAAGGGATCTGAGATTTTCATCCGAAAACACCCAAAATTTGATATCGACTTTATTATTAGGGTCCTGTCGCCTGAAGAGAGGTGGTGGAAACGTCGGTGGTGATAATGTTTCTATTTCATTTTGTTCATTTCTACTTACTGTTTCAAGTCTAGCTCTCTTAGGGAGTCTGTCTTAAAGCACACATAAATTATATGCGACCCTACGCAAAGTTACCTTAGAAATGGTTTAAACTGGTAAGAGGTTTGTGAACAATTCTAATAGCGAGCGTTCGCTGTCAGGAAGAGTCATGCCTCCTGAAACGGCAGCCCTTAACTTTCCTGGCATGTTGTCGGTATAGTTTGGCTCTTGAAACTTTCGAATAAGGTGTATCTTCATTTAATTGAAACTGATGCATACAAGCTGTTTACTAGAAATTCGAATTCTGTACTTAAAATTGCCTTAGCATTCGATCTAATAGAATTGGAAACCAACTCTGATTTATCTATTATTTTCCTCCAAGGACGATCCTCCAAGTACCCATCGTAATTGTTCTGCTTCGACACTCATATCTTTAGTTGAGCTCTCGTTCTCCTTGCATCGTAGACAAGATCAGAATGCACGCATTTCGATGTGCACTACTTGGTGTTTACCCGCTGGTAAACTGCATAGCTCGTGTAGTCATCTTCTTTTGATAAAGTTCGATGAGACTCGATGTTTTAGACAGCAGCGGAGAAAATACGTCCTTTGTACAGCTAAGACAACCTGTCACCTTCCTAGGAAGGCTTTCTTTAACCATCGGAAATATTCTACTTAAACATCACGTAGCAATGCATGGGACTAACGTTTTGATAACCTGGATATGGTTCGATAAGTCCGATTTTTTTCCGAACAGACATGGCGCTGTTAATTGCAGTACAGGCTGAGGTTTCTCTAATTTTGTTTTTTTTTTCGGCAGTTCGTTCTCCTCTTCATAATACGAAAACGCGAAGTTGTTAATGCAGTTTTCGTCCCCCACTGGCATGCATTTCGCCTTCCCCGAAAAGACGTTTTTTAAAAGGCACCTATTCACAGAAACGTTGTCAGAAAATGTTGCCTTTAAAGAGTCTCACTTCATCTAACGCGCCTTTGTGAACTAGGACACGCTCATGGAAGGTCGCTATCGAAGGCACTATTATAGAAATGATTCCAGGATAATAAGATATTATGGCAATGAGATCTGGAATTCAACTTGAAAGCTCCGCTCTGTGCTGGCGATAAAATTGTTTCTGCGCACAGCAAAATATCGACGAGCACGGCGAAGGAGAATCATTTGTTTGAATGACAAATCCTGGATATAAACAGTGATTAACTTAGTCCTACAAGCAGATGTTAAGTTTGCAAGAAGACCTCTATCGAATCGATGAAAGGAGTGTTTCTGAATGACAATTTCTGAATGACAAACAATGTTAGGTTATTCATCGTATCCAGCCGGTGAAGAGATCCACTTAACTGTTCAACTCTGGTAGGACATGCAACGGAGACGAAGAAAGGAATTTTCCCCAGTTCCTCAAACCGCTGGGTCATAAGTGAGGAAGCCATAGATCACACGAAGGTGACATCTTTTTCGGCTTTTAAGGCTAATTTTCTCAATTTTCGCCGCTTTTGAATTACACACCATAATTCTTAAGTAGTTTGTGTAGACCAAACGAAAAATTTTGACATTGACTGGGCTGTCATGCGCGTTCATTTCACCGAACTTGTTTACTCAGGTGTTACTCAGAGTGCTACCGTGACTCTTCTTGAGTTCATTATACAAGAAGTTCCTGCATTCGAGTCAGTAGACAGACCTTTTACTTCTTTTATTTTTGTACCCTTCACGATATTGACCAATTTACCACCTTGCGCAGGAATTAAAAACATCAACGCGCAAAACTCTTGAGGCGTTTTGGATAAGTTTCAAAAATCCAAAGATGAACCGGAAGGACGAATGCCTTACTATCACACCTGACCTGGCCCCCATTTCAAAATGATATTTTGACCCCCACTCCTGCACGTAACATCACGGTGGGTGGCCTTTCTGTTCAATATCGCGTCTATTTGGAAGTCTGATCTTCATTAATACTTTAACCTTCTTTTCCACCAAATAATAAAAAGTATTCTAACATAAAGGACGTCCAGGCTCTGAGGAAGTCGAAGTCGCCGAAACGTCAGCCATCGATCAATAACATCAAAAACAACGACAACGAAGATCTGTACCAACCCCGCGTCAGCTTAAGAAGATCAGTTTATAAGATCACATAAATAAATATATCAACTATAAAATATAACGTTATAAAATATAAACAAAACGTTAAACATTGTGATTTCAACTACAGCCATAGCTTAACTGGGTTCTATGCCGATTTGCGCTCCCCAGATCAACCCCGCTGACGGGTGATTGCTGTGGCAAAAAGATCGATAGAAATAGCTGAGAGACGTGCGAAACAAAGGACCCGCATGGTGTGGTGGTGAACGCGTTACTCCCCGGAAAGGACAATAGCGCGTTCGTTCCCCACCATAGACACCTGCGGTCCAGAGTTTTGCAAATATCTCAGCAACGTTGTGGTTGTATTTCGCTTACTTAGTAACCTGCCATGAAAATTATAGAAGGCAGAAAACAAAAAGTTAAACATTATATCAACTATCTATGCCGAGGTTTATAGAAAGTCGGTCTTTCGAATATGGCGTTTATTTGAAAGTTTGATCCTCATCAAAACTATGTGTATTCTAGCGAATATAAGACTACTGCTACATAAAATACTTCTAAACTCTGAGGAATGCGAAATCGCCGTAATGTAAGCCATCGACCAGCAACACCAACAGCAACGACAACAACAACGACAACGAAGGCCTTTTCGGGAAAACTTTTGGTTTTAATGATCTTCCTATTGAACCATAATCTCACCAGCGCAGCCAAATTTGCTTTTTAGAGGAGTGCTAAAAACGGAAAACGATTTAAGTATAAACGGCTAATTCGTCTGGAAAACCTCATAGACTACCGCAACCTAGGTGAGCACTGTACATCAATGCAAACAGCTGTAACTAAAATAATCTAGCAGTTTAGAGTCTTTTTAAACAGACGTTCATTATCAAGCGATTTTGACGTCCTCCTCCGGTTGCGAGGAATCATGAAATGAGAAAATACAATAAGAATAAAAGGATAAGGAAAAGAAGCAACTTTGTAAACATAATGGAAGTGAATTTCCTTTGATAACAATCTTCATCTTTCAAATTTAAACAAAAGAGACCCACGATCCAGGCCGTTGAAGAAGACCGACGAGTTACTTCCCAGTGCTTTTCCTAGAATAAGAGCGTTACAACTTCTAAGGACTTCTTTATATTCGAATCACAACTAGAAAAGGCTAATGTAATCATGACTTGTGTTAATCAACTTTATATGCTTTCGAAAATTTCACTGCACTTCAAAAAAGGTGCACAGTGCATGGCTGGAAGTGCCCTGTGATTCATATGGTTGTTGGTTCAGTCCAGCACTTTAACGCCTGTCAAGCCCACAGCCTTCCGGTGGAGAAAGATTGGTACCATATTTGCATAGAAGCAGAGAACACTGTTTGGATGTCTAGATAGGATTTGCCAAGTCATTGTAGAAAAGATAAATCGATTCTGAACACTCAATTCTTGAATCTTTTTCTATACTTTAGGTGAACGATTCTTCTATGAATGGTAGTCGTGTGGAGATGGTCGTGTTGTTTGTCGATAGCAAGCAGTTTTATAATCATAGAAACAGGTTATGATAGAGTTGTGGAAATTGACAAAACCCACATAAAAAAGGAAGCGAGGTCTTCGAATATACTTAGCTCACCGGATAAAAAATACGCACTGGTTTTTGGTAGCGTCCATACATGTATGTGCTTTAGAATTAAGCAAAGCTGTGATCCGTGGGATTAAGAACTTCTATAAAATGCCCCATGCAAGTCTTATAAAAACTCATAAACACCATACCGTGTATCTTGGCTAGATCTGTTCCACTGGTTTGGACTCTCAAAAGGTCGTTTATAGAAGAAGGAGCTGAAAAAAGTTGGCAAATTAGCAAATGGCGTTGGCAACCTGTTGCTAGACTTGTCCCTTTGGGTGAAACGCCGACGTAGTACACTAGCAGACCATCATAGGACATTGTATGACTCAAATACGCATTCAGTCTTCCCTATGATGTAAAAAAAGCAGTCAAATGCATGAAGCACTCTTGAAGGGATTGATTGACGCTGAACACTTCGACCTCTATTCTTTTATAATGCGCAATTATATGTGCTACTGTAGTTCGTTCCAACTCTTCATTCTTTATAAACGATGTCAATAAGGTATAGACTAGTGTTTACTTTACAGAGGAACAGTAGAGTTGTCAAAGCGACTGCTACAAGAAATCCGGGTTGGTCAGCAAGTAGAGCATATCGCCGAGAGTTAAGATACGTCTTGCTCCTGTGTTTTCGGTGCAGCTGCTTGCTTAAATAATCACCGTATAATTTTTTTGATAGAGGCGAAATGCTATTTCTTCGCTCTCGGAAGAACGTCAGCTTCAATTTGTCTTTAATCCAACTTTTTCACAATCAGCAAAGACCAAGCACAAGGGTGAAGCAACTCCACTCTCAGATCATAATAAACTTTCAAGATTGGCTGCAAAAAAAGATTCCGAATCTTTCCCAGGTGGTTTGAGATTACAAAATCAACATCACCCAAGAGATGAGCTTGGTGAAGTATTTATACGAGAAACTCAATAAACAAGAAAAAAATGCTTCTTTTCTCGGAACGTCATCTGCCAATGAAATAATTTTTATATAAACCTGCAAGTTCTTAGTGAAAAGCTCTAAAGGTAACACCGTTTGATTTGTTGAAAATTGCAGGCTTTTTGAACATATATGAAACTAACTGACATAATGGAGCACGTGTAGCGTAGTGGTTAAAGGTGCCCTATACTGCACACGTGGTTGTCGGCACAATCCCCGCCTACTGCACACCAAGCATTCCATCTATCTAGGTTCGATAAAATGGTTTCGAAAATGTCTGGGAGGACACCAACACTAACTTGATACAAGCGTAGGCCACCGTAAGCCATTTTATAGAGTCCAACCACCTCTAACGCTGATTAATGAAAATAAATGCATGGCGCATCTCTCAGACATTGTTCAACGCCGGCAGTTATTTATGGTATCTCATACAGTAAAACCACCACGCACCTGGTCTAACCCTTACAATAATTGCTGAAGAAACAATTTCTCAACATTTATTAAAATCCCACCAAAGGTTTAGTGAACTCTACATGAATTGTTTATAAGGTACGTCTATTTCGAAAAAATAAATCACACCAATGTCTAAAGAGTTTACCGTCCAAAGAATTCCCAAAGAGTTTTTCGTTTTTTTGTAAGTGTTACTGAAGCCTTTGGCCTAGTAGATTGTATATCAGTATACCCTTCCAGGCTCTGAAGAAGGCGGTACTGCCGAAACGTCAGCTAGCGTTGTATTGTATTGTGTTTTTATGGAAGTAAATGTATGCTGTTTAAAAACTTCGCGATTGCTGAACAAGAAAACAACCCATTCATATCCCAATGCCGAGGTTAATAGAAAGTCGATCATGGGAACTATCACACCATTGTCGTTCCCAAGCCGAAGACACGTCATCCCACCAGATCTACTTTTCGAAGCCCGATAAGTTACTGTGTTTAGAAGATTACTAAGCACCGGGTGCTAGCAGAAAACAGCTTTGAACAATTGAAAAATTGCTTGCAAAGCTCAGTGATCCTTCATTCACCTCTGTATGACACTTGTTAAGTTTCAACGTCCAAGGTACTTACTCAATAAGAAGTTCCGCAGGGCATCATCGCACGCCATATACATTTTCCATGTCTCAGTTTCTTCAATCAGTTTCAATAGAATCAACACGCAGCATAAGACAGGAAAAAACCATCAGAAGCACGTAGAATGTTAAGAAGGATTTAGCACGGTGGATCAAACCGATGCATCAAAGCCAAAGAAATATTGCGAGAGTTGCAGATGCCACTTGCTTCGATAACACCGACCTACTTTTTACTCATTATCATTAGTATCACGTGACCCCACACATCAAGCAATCGAGATCCAAGGGATGGCTGCATTCAATTTGTGTCCTCATACCCACCAGCCACGAAGGTATTCGAACATTTTGTGTGTTTCTCCAACTTATGCTTAAAGATTTATTCATCTTCGTCAAGAATAGCGTTAAACGCTGATGAGTCGATTGTCAGTAGAACTCTGGGATGAAAGCAATAGAGCATTCTCGTGGATTGGAGGAACTGAGCAGCGGGATCACAAAGGCCTTAGATTTAGTTAGTGCAAACGCTATCATGGAACAGCCGCTTCGTCCTAGTCAGTCATCATAACGTCAACGTCTTGTTCAGACAGATCAATTCCGATGTCAGCGACGTCTAGAATGACAAAAATATCTCCGGAAATATGTATATTCTCACGACCGACTTTCTATTAACCTCGGCATTGATCAAGTAATTCTCCGTATTTTTGTTGAGCAAACGCGAGGTGTTATTATTCTTTATTCTCGAATAAGCTGACGTTTCGGCGGGTTTCGCCTTCCTCAGAGCTGCTATGTATATACTTATGAACTGCCTGGCGCGGCGTTTGAGTTATCTCCAAAAAAACTTCCAAATTTTTTCGTTATTTGTATCCGTGTATAAGTACAACGTGGTAAACGCAGAACGACTTAGCTCAAAGTCAGAGGCCCATCGGCAAACCAGTGACCCCCTGAGCAACTTTCTTAACGACTATTCTGGAAGGGAAGTGCAATGTATTTCGTGTTTATCAAGAGTTTAGAGCATGATTGACAGCCCTGTTGTTCACGAGACCAAAACGAATAGAAACATTGCTAAAATTTGCTCAAGTAAAAAGAACAACTAGTGCGAAAATACGTCAAACTGTTGGTTGCTGTTTAAAAGAAAAAAGGGATTAAGGAATTACCTGATTCAGCAGATTTACGGCCTTTTCGTTCTTTTGATGGTTTCACATCTAAAAGAAAACTAAAAGCACTAAAATTTCGAAACTCGGCAAGAAACGAAGGAGGTGAAGAGGTAGTACCTTCTGATTCATTAGACTTGCCGCTTACTCGCCCTTGTGATGCATTGCGATCTTAAAGACATCAAACATATTAAATATGCGAGATATGGTCGAAAGTCTAGAAAATACTAATGCTTCAGTTCTAAAGGCTTTCCACATCTTCACATCCGATCGTACCAGGGATCCGAATAATACTGAGGAGAAAATTTCAACACGAAGCAAAATTCTACGTAGCCTCATCCGGTTCAGAGTTTAATTCCTTCTTCTTTAAAGGTTTAAGAAGAGAAAGAGTGCTATCTTACAAATAGATATCTCGTAAAAAAGCTATCTATTATCTTTTTATGACACCCTTATAAAATCCACCGTTAGTTCTTAATAAAGAATCTTTCGGTTACATCAAATCACCAAGAGATTGATCGTCAAGCAGAACTGTTTGAAAAAGACAAAGAACTGAACTAGCATTCCTTCTTAATTAAAGTGTAAGCTACTTTGGCTCTAAACATTTTTGAGATCACGCCGATGCCAAGGTGATTTCATAGCCGGTGAACAGCTTAAATGAGATTTTTTGCGATTGACCAGCTTTTATTCGCTGCTTTTTTTATGCACCTTTTTTCACCGCTGACAGGTAGTAGGATGTTATATAATAAAATCAGATCTTGCCTGTTGATTCCGCGGAACCGTCATGCGATACTTTTTGTGACGACATATTCTACAACCTGTGCGATATTCTAAATATTTATGACTTTTTATTTGGCATATTACAAATGCTTTTCTATATCTTTCACATTGCTCATTTCCAAACTTACCAGCCACGAATGCAGTTTGACCTAAGGGCTAAATGTGGTAGTGGAGGTGATGGGCTAAGAAATGATTCATGAGAGACTATACAAAGCCATTTATACACGCAGAATATCAGTGAACGACTATCAGATAAACATATTTAGTGTGGTATGAGTTGTATATAACTTAAACACGTCGCCGTTTTATTTATATCTGGCCTCATAGTAGGTTGATAGGGTTATTTTTATTTCCACGAAGTCTATTTTGTTCCCCTAATTACTGAAAAATCCGTCGGGAAACCAGCAGATTTTTCTCTCTCTGTCATTATGCCGGACCCAGATCTCGCCTCTGATCTTCATCTCCCACAATAGGTAATTGCTGATTATCGATTGCTTGTTTTGAAGTTGGCTTATAAATTCTAGGATGACCGCAGATTTTCCCGACAACTCTCAGACGCTCAACCATCCTCAGGAAAAAGTACAGCTACAGGAAATACTGCAATCCAGGAAGAACCCTAGTCGTAAAGCACCAAACCTTCCTCCTATTCCCACGAACAGGAAGGATGGATACTTTGCAGAATATTTCTTAAGATACGAGGAAAAACAAACCAGCAATACCTGTGCTTAAGAAGGTGATAGGTTGTCAATGGCAGAACCCACATACTAACCCAATCACCTTAATCGAAGATGATTGATAAACACGGAATCTCATGGAAGAAATACTGGCCACCTCATATGCGAACGCGAGTTGCCAAAGCATAAGCAACCATTGGATATAACAGAATATAACAGAAACAGAATATAACATTCAAGAATATAACAGTATTTCTAACAATAATACGAGTAGTTCGCTGTTTTCTAGATAAGCAAATGGTAATTCCTACACGTATTTATGCTTGACATTAAAGAAGCTTTTCGTCGTGATCACAACCTTCTAACAGTCGAAAAACTTTCAATCGACGACGACAGTAGACATAATAATCTTTTCTCCTTATCCAAGGTGAACCAATGCTTCCCTTCTCCGTGGAAGTGGTGTTTTTCGTTCACAGTGACATCTACGAGCGACCTTTTTTGATCTATGATTTTTATCCGGTGAAGGGTGTAGGTGGAGAACGTGCGTCCCTTGATAGCTGGATAACGTCGAATCGCTTACAACTGCAGAATATGCAAATACTATTCGACGAGTCTCCATACCAGCCAACCTTTGAGCTCTACTGGTATAAATGAAATCCTTTCTTCCAACATCTGGTAAAATTACAGTCAATATAAGGTGTTTACTATGATAAGTTGGCATCTGTCATAGCAAGTAGGTTTTATTGCATCTCTTACCCTCAACTAATAATGAGGTAAGAAAAAGAAACCTAAAATGTAAGCACATGGAAAGACATTTTAGTGCAACTTTTTATTTGCTGCACACTACAATTTTCCGCGAAAGAGTGTGATGCAAGATACAACCACAACGAGGCTGAGATTTTCGCAAAGGTTGGACTCTGGCCCAGATCGAACCACGATTACCATTTCCGGTGGCTCGCGTATTGCACACTGCACCATAGAGGCCCTTGCTTTGCGCTTTTCTCAGCTAGTTTTCTGCCAAACGCTGCCATCAGCAATCACCCGTCAGCGGGGTTGATCTGGAGAGCACAAATCGGCATTGAACCCAGTTAACCTGAAGATGATGGCAGTGTTAGGTAGAAAACCAGCTGAGAGAAGCGCAAATCAAGGGCCTCCGTGGCGTTGTGTATATAACGCGAACCCTCGGGAAAGGGTAATCGTAGCTCGATCTGCTCGGGATCGAAGTTTTGTGAATATCTCAGTGTCGTTCTAGTTGTACTTCAATGTGAATTGGAAAAAAAAACTCCACGGTGAGATTCGACTAAATGAAGTTTTTACCTGATTTAACATCCCGCTGATCTCCTTCACGGAGGGATCTCCGAGCCGGAGGTTAGGTCACACCACCCTAGATGGTGAATGAGGACCAAAAGTTGCTCAAAAGCAACTTTGTGCTTTCCTGATACGCAAGAGGGTCCATAGTATGAATTCTGTGCTTTTGATGCGTCAATTACGCACATTCCTTTTGTGTTTGCGTAGGCATATTCACGTAAACGTGCGTGGTTATGTTCTCATTCACAGAAATTGTATTCTGCAAATTCAACTAAAAACATCCAATCAACTGTCCAGAAAAAACATGGGAAAGAATTAGGAGTAGCGTGCAAAAATAAGCTACCCGTCTACTCCGTCCAAAACTGTTTCTCGGAAAAAGCCGTTATAGAGGACTTGGTGGCGCTGCGTTCTTGTCAGCACGAGCATGGTCGTGAATATCGATTCTCTTAAGCAACAAACATCCCAAATCTAACACTTTCTTTTGAAGAGATATAATGGAACAATATCGGTTTTGATAATCCTCGTCGTCTGCGCACCGACATCATGCTATGACGAAAACAAAATCCACGCGTTCTTCATGGATCTGGAGGAGCTCCATAGAGAGAACCATATGTTTTTCGAAATCATTATTGGAGATTATGCGTTAAAATGGATTCAGAAGAACGTCTGAAGACCGTCACAATGGGATACACGGATTAGAATCGAACGAGAAGGGTGAGCGGGTCGCTAAGTTTACTAAGACGACCAAGACCATTTCTCGTAACTCACAATTCCAAAAGCCACAATCTTATAGCTGGGTATGGGAGTCTCTCAATGGAGAGTACCATAGCGAAATAGACCACATCATAGTAAAAAGAAGGTTTTCATTAACCGATGTCATTGCTGTCTCAAAATACTGCATGGCACCAGATGATCGCCTTCTTTACGCATTATTCCATTTTTCGTGAAAAGGAGACAGAGCCATTAATTCCAAAAAAACCAAATTCTAAAACCACAGCAAACTGAGATTTACTCAGATCACTAGTCGTCTCCTGTAAAAATACCGTTACTGATAACACTGATGAAGAATGCGACCGGGTTATTCAGTATTTCAACTTTAGTACTATAAAAGCTGAGAGTTCGAAAATCACCAAGAGATGTCTGCTTTCAGAAACGCTCTGGCTAATATGCCAATGTAAAGGCCTACAAGCGCCAGGCAACTGCACGTTGGTGAAGAAAAAAGGTCTTAAGGATAGAATAGCAAAAGTGATCGCCGAAAGTGCAGACGCTGGAAAGAGCGTTCGAAAAGCCCATCGAAATTTCGCCAATTATAAACGCACGATAATTGCGACACTCAGACGAAACAGTTACAGCATCCAGAAAATCAATGGAGAAGGTCGTCGACGATTAGCT
Organism: Angiostrongylus costaricensis; assembly: GCA_900624975.1. Taxonomy (NCBI): domain Eukaryota; kingdom Metazoa; phylum Nematoda; class Chromadorea; order Rhabditida; family Metastrongylidae; genus Angiostrongylus; species Angiostrongylus costaricensis. Next base: position 83,862 of record UYYA01004195.1, on the reverse strand, counting down.
TTCCATCTCAACCAACTTGACAAATACAACCACAACGTTGCTGAGATATTTGCAAAACTCTGGACCGCAGGTGTCTATGGTGGGGAACGAACGCGCTATTGTCCTTTCCGGGGAGTAACGCGTTCACCACCACACCATGCGGGTCCTTTGTTTCGCACGTCTCTCAGCTATTTCTATCGATCTTTTTGCCACAGCAATCACCCGTCAGCGGGGCTGATCTGGGGAGCGCAAATCGGCATAGAACCCAGTTAAGCTATGGCTGTAGTTGAAATCACAATGTTTAACGTTTTGTTTTCTGCCTTCTATAATTTTCATGGCAGGTTACTAAGTAAGCGAAATACAACCACAACGTTGCTGAGATATTTGCAAAACTCTGGACCGCAGGTGTCTATGGTGGGGAACGAACGCGCTATTGTCCTTTCCGGGGAGTAACGCGTTCACCACCACACCATGCGGGTCCTTTGTTTCGCACGTCTCTCAGCTATTTCTATCGATCTTTTTGCCACAGCAATCACCCGTCAGCGGGGCTGATCTGGGGAGCGCAAATCGGCATAGAACCCAGTTAAGCTATGGCTGTAGTTGAAATCACAATGTTTAACGTTTTGTTTTCTGCCTTCTATAATTTTCATGGCAGGTTACTAAGTAAGCGAAATACAACCACAACGNGGTGGGGAACGAACGCGCTATTGTCCTTTCCGGGGAGTAACGCGTTCACCACCACACCATGCGGGTCCTTTGTTTCGCACGTCTCTCAGCTATTTCTATCGATCTTTTTGCCACAGCAATCACCCGTCAGCGGGGCTGATCTGGGGAGCGCAAATCGGCATAGAACCCAGTTAAGCTATGGCTGTAGTTGAAATCACAATGTTTAACGTTTTGTTTTCTGCCTTCTATAATTTTCATGGCAGGTTACTAAGTAAGCGAAATACAACCACAACGTTGCTGAGATATTTGCAAAACTCTGGACCGCAGGTGTCTATGGTGGGGAACGAACGCGCTATTGTCCTTTCCGGGGAGTAACGCGTTCACCACCACACCATGCGGGTCCTTTGTTTCGCACGTCTCTCAGCTATTTCTATCGATCTTTTTGCCACAGCAATCACCCGTCAGCGGGGCTGATCTGGGGAGCGCAAATCGGCATAGAACCCAGTTAAGCTATGGCTGTAGTTGAAATCACAATGTTTAACGTTTTGTTTTCTGCCTTCTATAATTTTCATGGCAGGTTACTAAGTAAGCGAAATACAACCACAACGTTGCTGAGATATTTGCAAAACTCTGGACCGCAGGTGTCTATGGTGGGGAACGAACGCAACTTGACAAATTCATTCCTGCATTATCCGGGAGTAATCAAACACTGAGTAAACAGGAGTCTTTTTGTAGCACATATGCGCATTTAACCACCTTCATGACACTTAGCGAAATCGAGTGCATAGCGTACAAGTCAGTCAGAGCTAGGTACCTAATTGTTAAAATTAATATTATTTGAAAGCATCAAGGAAGGAAGATATAGAGCAACCTTTGCGTTTTTCATGATTTGACATGCCACGCAGTGCAGCTTTGAACTGCGGTAGTTAAACCGTTGTATAGATAATAAACCAATACAAGACGTGATCGCTTGATGAAGAAAAGTTATGAAGAAACAGAAAGGTAGCACTAACCAATTGCACTAATAAGCTGCCGAGAGTAAATTCCCTAATACACCATTGTTGCGTGCACAACGATAAATCATGCATTACATTGAGTTGAAAGAGTAGAAAGGAAAGCGAATTGATTTCACAAGATCACAAGGTTTTGATATATTACGCCAAGTCCTATCGGTTGTGACGAAACTGGATTTTCAAAAGAATAGCTGTATGCAACAAGATTCTGTGAGTAACACTCCTGTGTTGCGTTTCATCTAATTTTCTATACTATGGAAGAGATGGCAATTATGGGCTTGCACAATGGGCTTATCATAGGCAAAATAACCTTACGGTAAGTTGTGTTAGACAATACCGTATACAACAATATCCAATCAACGAAGGAAAACCAAAATTGTATTAAGAGGAAGAGAAGATTCTGTATAGGGTAGATGATGATCTGTGGACTTCTCAGCTCGCGAGCTGCATGATTAAATTTTCTATAAAATAGAGAATAGTCGCTAGAACTCTCAGCGCCATGATATTTTTGATAAATGGCACACGATGAGTAGTCTCATGAACAGTCCTCGACATCGAAATACCTCAGGATCACATACAATTCGTGCATTCAATTAGGATGCACCAATAAGGTTATCATTAATATCATCAGCATTACTTTCGCCGTAAAATAGCAACGCGACTCTGAAACTACCATTGAGAACCATCCCCATTCCTTACAGTGATTCATTGAAACAAAGAACTAGTAGTACCACGATTCAGAATAAAGTGCATGTATGATTGTAAAGTGTAAAGTGTATGATATGATTGCAGCAGAAGGAACAACTTCGGAAATCAGCTGAAGGAAAAACGTTTTTGGACTTCTGTGTGTTCTGTAGATTGTTTTTCCGATAATGGAAAGACTGCACATTTTCTAATTTGGTCGAGCAGCGTCTTGCCATTTTCTTTAAACGAGATGGACGACGTGTTAGGCATTTTTAAACGAACTACCTAGCAATTTTTTTGCCTATAAAAAGCGTAATTAAATGTCATTCTGCCCTTAAGATGACAGCTAGTGGGATAATAATTGTTTACTCGCATGATGATTTTAGTGAGCATTGTTCGCATGCTGGGTTAATGCGGAAGTCAAAGGATAGCTAAAACATTTTCGAAGAACGACAGAAGATGGAGAAGGTCGTATAAAAAGCATGCAAAGTCTTAAATGACTATGCAGCTACGTTCTATTTTAACAAGTTATCTGCTCTGAGTGTTCAATGGTAAGGTTATCATCCTAATGCTTAATGTTTTCATGGGCGAAATATATCTGGATAATGCGATTCGACCTTACGTCGCTCCATATCTGGTGACCCACTATTTACACTTGTCGACGACTTTCTCAAAAAAAATTCTAGTTGCAAACTAGCAATCACCACTCCGACTCGTGCGTGCAGCTGTACGTGTTTATCTCTGTGCACAGCTAAATCGAGATTCAAGTAATACCAAGATCATTCGGCATGCAATATGCCAGTGGTGATTTTGAAAAAAGACAAGAGACACCTAAGCTTCAAGTAAACCCATATATATATGGATGTTCATAGAAAGATAGAAAGGATAAAGGTCTTTTGGCTCTGCTTCATCACATACAGATACTGCATGCATTCGACTTCACTAAGCGTCGTTGGAGGTGATTGAACGCGTCTCTGGCTTAAACAATGGCACGTACTGGCTACCGATGTATTGAGTTAGTGCTTCCATCCCCCAAAACAGGTCTGGTAACAATTTGACGACTTCGGACGTATGGAGGGCTTGGTGATTCTGGGGTGCGGCATTGATCCTTGTGTATTGCAGGACGCCTCTAACAACTGCGCTACACGTGTATATTGCATACTTATAGGCTATATTTAAATAACCTTTCAACAACTTCTATTACCATGTGTTTACAACAGTAATAGTTTTGCGTTGCACGCTATATGACTCAAGTCGACCCACGCATGGAGAACAGCTCTGTTCAGGCTGAAGAATGGTGGACCTTCCCGACTGACAACGCTGTGTGGGCGGGTCTGCTAATAAAAACACTATCAATTCGTGCCAGCATCCATACAATTACATCTACGACATTACAATTTCTTACATTTAGCATCTGTTACAGGTATTCTTGAGTGTGGCTCATTAGCTAGAGGATCCTACATGTACGCCGATTCTACATCGGACCCATCATCGGTAGTCGAAACAGCTCATGACTAGTCGAGTCGACTTTGCGATCTCGAAGACAGTCGAGCTAAAGTGCTTTGACACAGATTGGAAGAGAGCGTTGGAGAGGGGGTGGAACCAGGAAATTTGTCACTGAGAGGGATAAATGGCGTGAAAGATCTCGAACGGCTTCCAGTGAACATTGTAAGCGTCGGAAAGTTTATTACACACATTTTTCCATGCACTTGAAATCATACACATAAAACGAACCTCTACGCTGAGTGTTAGTCCTAATCACTATAGCTGAATAACTCTTCATCAACCACGCTTAGAATAAATCCACTACGATGCCAAATTTCTCATCGAACCCAATACGATCCACGAGTGAGTTAAACCGGACAAGTTGCATCCTCTAGGCAAACACACCATATACCCACGACCGACTTTCTATTAACCTCGGCACTGATCAAGTAATTCTTCGTATTTTTTGTTGAGCAAACGCAAGATGTTATTATTCTTTATTCACGAATAAGCTGACGTTTCGGCGGACTTCGCCTTTCTCAGAACCTGGAAAAGCCATGTTGACAGCAATCTATTCGGTCAAACACCTCCATAACCAAACAAAGAAAACGCTAAACCAAGATTGCAATCACATTAAACACAGCTTTGCACACTCACCACTTTCTATGAGTCTATGAGTCCACTGAGTATGTCGCGTGAAGACCAACTGCACAGAATTCACATAGAAGTGTAATATGCCCCTCCCACCAGAATAACAGGCTTATATACTGCCCAATATCACGCGTGATAATGAGGCATTCTTCCCTGCGGTTCATTTTCGGATTTCTGGAATTAATCCAGAACGTCTCGAGAGTTTTGCGCGCTTGTGTTCTCGGTTCCTGTGCGAGGATCGTGACACGTACTTCAAAGTCCTCCCCGTTATGTCTATGGGTCCTATACGTGCCCAATGAGTTATTTGGTTTACGTTTCCCGACTAGGTGTTCTTTTATGTGAACGCAGAGTGGTCTGCCCGTTTCGCCAATGTATTCGCCTCCGCACGCCTTACAGAGATCAGATAAACTGTACCCGAACTTCTTCACTCACCGCCTCTACCATTAAGGCAAATTATGCAATTTTGCGTTGCACATAGACGGTCATAGAGGCGGTTACGAACTAGCCCGCGCCTAAGAGTATTCGGTGGCATTTCAACTACGTTTACCGAATTCTCTAGACCCGCTCTTCTTAAGCAGCGTTTTATAACTGCACTTACATCATTTGAGATAAAGGGTAGGATAAATGGAACCTTTCTATCGCTAGAGTTATCGTTTGGGTGCCTAGGATTTTCCCTACACCTATCCGAGCTACAGCTCCGTAGTCATTAGAAATGGCTAGTTGTCATGCAAAGTTTTGTTTCGCGACTCCTCTCTCTGCTCTCTTCCCGAGCACACGTTAGTTGTCGTTCGAAACATGTATCTCACAAGCGCCCTTTTTGTGTGTGAAGGGTGAGAGGAGAGGTAATGAACAAGTATGTTTTTGTTACTTGCCTTTCAGTATCATTTTGTAATATAGCCGCTCTCTGATATGTTGATTTGCACGTTCAGAAATGGTGGCCAGTTTTCCTTTGGTTTCTCTCGGGTGACCTTAATATGCTCTGACTGTTCATTTAAGAACTCAAAACATTTGTCTATTTTTTCTTGTGTTGAGCAAAAGACAAAACAATTATCTATATATCTACAGTAGAGTAACGGCCCGAGCTCGATTACTGGCGCTTCCACCCTAGGCATGAATGCAATGGTAAGGCTTGGTGCCAGTCGTTGTCCCATTGCCAGGCCTCTCATTTGTGCGTAATACCTCCCGGACCATTTGAACATCGAACAGTTTAGGTACTCCTTTAAGAGTGTCATCAACTGCTGAATTGAGAAACCATACATGTTTATACACACGATGCTGGGGTGCGCAGTAGGTAGACGATCCAGAAGCATCCGGATATTCGTAAGATGGGCAGGAACGTGCTTCAACAACTGAGTAAATATTAGGGTTAAAAACCACGTTATCCTATCCGTTGGTCCGTCTGCACAGCTAATGATGGGTCTGACCTTAGATAACGATGGGTTGGTAGACACAAGATCATCGCTGTATTTTGATAAGTAAGTACAAGATGGGACATGTTGGTAGGTGAACTTTTAGTTAACAGATAACAAATGATTTCAGACCAACAGTCCTTACCGAAAATGAACCACAGGGAAGAATGCCTCATTATGAGTGGTACTGAGCAGTATATAAGCCTGTTGTTCTGATAGGATGGGCAGATTACGCTTCTATGTGAATTTTGTGCGGTTGGTCTCCACGTGCCTTATTCTGTGGAAAACTCATAGAAAGTGGTGAGTGTGCAAAGAATCTGGATGATAACCTTACCATTGAACAAGAATGGCCAAAGTAAAGCTTGGGTAGATGAACGGAGAACACTTAGGTACTTTTAAGGCACTTCAACATTTTCTTTCCTTCCAACCATTTTCCACTAACGTGACCATCCCGTAGTGTTTGCAAGTTGAAGCTCTGCTATCCCTATTATTAAAAAGCTCTTTGGTGGTCGAGAACCTGCTTTTTTCAGAAGATCAAAGATTTCTGAGCAACATCATGTTCAGGTTTTTACCTCAGACAGGAGGTGACCTTTATAAACTGCGGTGAAGTTCTTCATAAAACGAGATGATTTCTTCTAGAAGAAAACTCTTCTAGAAACAAACAAACGGTAGGTGTTTGAATGAAGCCGTTTCTTATGCGAATGCAAATCGATTTGTCAAGTTTTATCTGCTGGGGTTGTGAAAGTGTTTGGCTGAGTAGATCACATCTCAATTTGACCTTTCCAGGCTCTGAAGAAGGCGAAACCGCCGAAACGTCAGCAATTGTGTTCTAATAAATTCTATATTAACAACCTCGTGTCTGCTTATTGAAGAAAAACATTGAATCTTCTAGAAGAACCATGATTTCTGTTATGGCATAGAATTCTCTGATTAGCTGACCCACATTTCATGGTCCATGTAGAAGGCTGAACCCACTGCATCTTCCGTAGTTTAGCAAAGGATTTTCGGATAAAATTTTGCAAGAGAGGTATTTCTAAATGTACACGATAACAGAGTGTCATCCCTTCTCCATCTTCATTCCCACAGAGGTTGACCTTTACGAAAAAATTCTAAGTCTTTCTTGATTCTTATATAGATTGCAAATTAGTTCTTGTTTAGATTTCAAAAGAAGGGCGGAAAGTACAGTAAGTGGCAGGTGCCCATCGTCACGAACACGGTGCTGGTTCAGTCTCGCCTTGGGTCCACCAAGCCTCTCTCATCCCTCCTGGGTTGGAAGAATGGTATCGGACTTGTTCGAAAAAAAGTCACTTTTAACATTCCATGTGGGAATGATCTAGTAACTATCTCAAGACCAGCGAGAATCGACTCGACGAACATTCTACGACATTCAAGATGAAATCAAAAATCCTCAAGCAACAGCCGAAACAACGAGGAAAGGTTAAAAGACCTTTGTGGATGATAGATGAGAAAAGGCGAATTGGATGTGAGATGTACTGGGGCCGCACAGTAGATGTGAAAGACGGATCGTATAAAAAAGAGTAGACTGCAAGTCAGACTATTTTCATCTAGCGCAATCATTCACCCTCACAGTGGGCATTGAAAGCAAGCTTTACTCACCTACTTGATACTTGAATGGCCCGCCCTCACTGGTTGTGCAGGCTCCAGCATAATCACCGTTTTTTGTAGATTTGCTGGTTAAGCCATTATGGTTCCCTGGAGTCCCGAGGTCAGTCTGGCCAAAGTCTGCTTCAGGGAAGACCTGAACGACGGGCAGTCGCAGCCCTTGTGGATCAGAGGGAGATTTACGACCATGCGACTTTGGTACAACGACGGTGGTGGATCTTGGTATTGGTGAACTCTTAGCTAGGCTTCCTGATAGAAACTCCGGACTCCATTTCAACTTGGGAGAACCTTCCAGGAATAAATTTCCGGCTGTATATCGTAGTGTCGGACACCTGGGAACACCTCCTAGCCACGATGAGGCGGTAAACCGTTGGGAGGAAAGCAGGCTTTATCCAATAAAATTCCTGCGCAATCACTAGAGAAATATTCACGTCACACCTAAGTTACCCATCGTCCCTTTGATCGTCGAGTGATTCGAGCGAAGGCCAGTAAATCTTTTATTCCTTCCTATCTCGTGCAAGAATAGCTCACTGAGTTGTGCTCGCTTTGGGGACTTATTGGTCATTACATCGTTGTTCTAGGATTACATGAAGAACTCTGACCACTGAGTGCAATCATCTTGGTCCTATAATTCAAGAAGTTTTATGGGTTTTAAGAATGTTTTTTCTAGCTTTTGCAGCTTCAACTATAACTGTTCTTGTTCTCTCCTTGAGATCTTCTGTTATCGCCTTTCTGCTTTGTTTCGCAAGCTGTACACAAGTGGGCTGTTGTCTGTGCCTCATACAACTTCACATCGGCGTATCAGCTGGAGTGCTTCTAGAGATCTTCCTTTTGCGGTTTTCAGATTCTCAGCCTTTACAGCGTTAACATAAAAATGTTCAATCATCCGGTTGTATTATTCGTCGACGTGATTAATAATGGCATATTCCCAATAGCCGGCTAATTGTCTAAATAAGTCGCAGTTAATGTTGGCTTTAAGATTTCCTTCTTTAAACATAGCCGCCTTCTCTCCCTTGCAAGAAACTAGACTCTTGCATGAAGGTAGGCGATGGCCTGACTCCATGTGGAATTTTAGCACAACAGGGAAATCGGCTAGTCAAGGATCCCCTTCACAAAGGAATCTGTTGCCTGCTAGTTGCGACGCAACATGGATCGCCTACCATGTGGCGGATCAGGGGTTAAACGCGGACCAGAAGTGATTTTATGCTTCTCAGGGAAAAAGTAGATAGAGGGATGAACCGTCTACTTATACAGCGCTGATTTGATAGACACTTTGTGTGTTTACGAATACATATTTATGAACGCCCACTCTCCTAATTCGATACGGCAGCGGCAGCATACTAAAAGGACTTAATGTCACTGCTTAGGTCATCATAATAGTTTTATTCGTTTGTCTGGTACTTTTTGGAATGTCGTCACTTTTCATTTACCGTCTTTCCTTTTTAATTGCAAGGTATTACGTGAAATATAACCAAAATGATGTTGAGATATTTCCAAAACTTCGGAGCACAGGTGTCTGCAGCGAGGAACGAGAGCGTTACTACCCTTTCCGAGGCTAACGCGCTCATCACCACACCAAGCGAGTCCTTCGTTTCGCTTCTCCCTCACCTGTGTTCTCATATCAACAATACGGCTGAGAGAACGGCGAAACGAAGGACTCGCGTGGTATAGTGTTGAAGGCGTTAGCACTGGAAAGAGTAATAGTGAATTTGTTCCCTACAGCAGACAACAGTGGTCCGGAATTTTGCAAAAGACTTTTTGGAATTTTTAGCAAATAGAAAGCGCTAAACGAAAATAGGAAGAACAATGAGATTTATGGAACCAAAGCAACGAATTTATCCTGGGGAAGATGCTATAAAAGAAGAATTCTACCATATCCATGTGAACAACGTGTTGAAAATCAACCTATGTAAAAAGTTTTATTGTTTTTTTTTCTGTAAAATTAATTACATGTCTACCCGTAGCTCATAGAAGGGACGAGTACATCTTATCAACCAGTAACCGCCATGGCTCGACGTGGTCAGCGTCGGAGATCTTAAGACCATTACAGACGTAAGCGTACGACAAGTTGTTGTGTAGGTCCACACGCACGTTTTGTCCACCGAATCCCGAATGTCCAAAAATCCACTGACCCTGAAGACAGTCAGTTATTATCACAATGGCGACTATTTGATTCTAGAGAACATTGAGCTAAAATCGACAACTTCAACGAATCACAGCTTTCAAATAAATGCTCTACGTAGCACTATTCCATGACGAGCAGTCTTTTTATGTATCTTAAATATGGCCACCAAAGCTGGATTCTAACTCTTAGTAAACGTGTCATCCGTAAGGTTTAAAGATGTAAAAAAACTGATTTGATTATGAAGAATGAGGCGACTACTTATGATTAAAGGTTGTTTTCGTTCAAATTCGTCAGATTAAACAATGACGAGATTCCTCATTGATGGCACATCTTGTAACAGTTCCCAGGATCGATTTTCTATTAACCTCGGCATTGGAATATGAATGCGTCGTTTTCTTGTTCAGCAATCGCAAGGTATTTAAACAGCATACATTTACTTCCATAGAAAAGCACAATACTACACAACAGTAGCTGACGTTTCGGCAGTATTGTCTACTTCAGAGCCTGGAAGGGTATACTGATATACAATCTACAAGGCCAAACGTTTCAATAACACTTACAAAAAGACGAAAAGCTCTATGGTAATTACACGATCAACAGTTTCTCGAAAAACTCACCGCTTTTTTTTGTGACTTCCAATTAGTAGGATTAGAACAGCTGATTATGGTTCCATATGGTTTATGACTGCACCATCCCACATCAGAAATTCATGCGAACATACGGGGTCAGGTCGCACATGACCTCTGGGCATTCATCTCTACTATTCATTGTAGGGTCTTTGGCATTTATCCAAAAAGCCTCAAGAAGTTTTCGCGTTGGTGTTTTAGTCTCCTGTGCAAGGATATTGACTTTTACTTCAAAATCGTCTTCGCTATGCTTTTGTATCCTATGCGTACCTAGTGGGGTACTTTGTCTCAGTTTTCGTTTGCCATCTAGGTGTTCTTATATGCGGATACACAAAGGTCTGCCCGTTTCACCAATATATTCATCTCCGCCATTGTTACAAGAGATCAGGTATATCGTACCTGAACTCATGCAATCACCGTCCCTGCCGTAAGGGCAAATTACGCAATTTGTTGTTTCACACAGACGGTCATTTAGGCGGTTACCAACTAATTGGCGACGTAGAGTAGTCGGTGGTATTTCAACTATCGCTACCGATTCCTCTAGACTTGCCCTTCTTAAGCATCGTTTAATAGCTACGCTTACTTCATCGCTAATAAAAGGCAACATAAACGAGACTTTCTTTTGGCCAAGTGTTTCGCGTGGGCGCGTCGTTCTCCTTGCAAACTTATCTCGTGGGGTTACTATTTCGTAGCCATTGGAGATGGCTATTTGCCCAGCCAAGTCGCGTGATTCTTCCTTTAGTTCCCTACTTGTGCGCACAGAGGTGGCTTTTTTAGGAAACATGTTTCTTACAAGCACCCTCTCTGTGTATGAAGGATGGGAGGAAAGGAAATGAACGGGAATGTTTTTGTTACTTGGCTTTCGGTACCACTTTGTCAAGTAACCGCTACTTGATAGGTTTATTTGGACGTTTGGAAACTTAAGCCAGTTCTTTCTCGGTTTCTCTCAGGTGAACTTTATGTAGTCAGGCTGCTTGTTCAATAATTCAAAGCATTTGTCCATTTCCTCCTGCGTAGAAAAGACGACAAAACAATTATCTGCACATCTGCAGTAGAGTAGTGGCTGGAGATCAAGACCAGGGCTTCTATCTTAGACATAAACACAATGGCAAGGCTTGGTGCCAATCCCTGTCCTATTGCCAACCCCCTCATTTTCGCGAAATATTTCCCAAACCATTTGAAAACCAAGCCTGTGTAGGCACTCCAAGGCAGCCATAATCTGCTGGATGGACAAGACATGCATATTTATTCTTCATTCGTGTTCAACAAGAAGTTCGAAGATGGCTTGCATAGCGGAGTGATTCGACACGTTAGTGTACAGTGCGGTAGCATCGAAGGACTTCATCGCGTACGCTTATTAGGAAAGGCGTTACGTAGGGCTGTGATGGTGCAAAACTTGGGCACAATGTCATCGAAATGGAACTACTTCGAGCTGCACTACGAAGCAAGTAGAACGAGATGTTTGCCAGAACGAAGAAGTGTGCAACGAAGGAACATTTTTGTGTTTGTATTTGGAGGATCGCCTTTGGACGAGAATAGTTAGTGGATCAATATTGATATGCGACCTTATTAGGTCTGATGTCAAAATAACCTTACAACGAAAATTCGAAAATATTTTGACTAATTCACATGTCTCAGCTTTAAGAAACAACGGCAAGAAAAATCAGCGCGTAAAACTCTTGAAGCGTTTTGAATCAATGCCAAAAATTCAAAAATGAACGGCAAAGAGGAGTGTCTTGTCATCACACGTGACCTGGCGCCATACCTCAGGCTAATCCAATGACCTGACGCAGACACAGTTATCGCCCATGTATTACTCTGTGCGGCTGCTTCTCAGCAACTAACTTAAACACAACAAATAAACGATAGGTGTTTAAATGAAGCTGCTTCTTATGCGAATGCAAATTTATTGTTAAGTTTTATCTGCTGGGGTTATGAAAGTGTTTGGCTGGGTAGATCACATCTCAATTTCACCTTTCCAGGCTCTGAAGAAGGCGAAACCGCCGAAACGTCGGCTATTGTATCCTAATAAATCCTATAATAACAACCTCGTGTCTGCTTATTAAAGAAGGACATCGACCCGCAAAAAATTTTTTAATGCTTCTGATTATAGTCAAAATAAGGTTGATAATGCACCAAGAAATTCTAGGGTCACCGTGACTGGGGCATAACATTACCTGAGAGTGCGCGTTCGGTGTTAGAATTGGGCCCAGGTTAATGATTTTATGGAAGTGAATGTATGCTGTTTAACAACCTCGCGATTGCTGAACAAGAAAGCGACGCATTCGTATTCCGGATTGAACTAGAACCGGCGTTATCGTCACCTCATTTTTAGTTCGGTTTCGTAGCATAAAAATTAAGATGTTTTATGCCGTTGCAAAAGAAATATCATTGTACTCGTACTTCTGGATTGATAAAAAAAACAAAAAGCGTGAAACTTTATAGTTCCGACTACTTACTGCTGGATTTTTCGTGAATTGGTAACCGTATCCTTTATTCTCTGCGTACCCAATCGTCTCATCGAATTCGTTGTGAAGCGTCGGTTCTTCAAGATGCTTATAAAATGCATCGCTGAGAATTCGTCGCTCAGAGAGGAGAGAATGAAAATGAGCCAACGACCGAGCGTTGCCGATTCCCATATTTGACGGCATTGGAAGAAGCCGATTATCCAAAATATTGTACTGAAAGGGAAATACTATACGAAAAGACATTAAATTCCAAAACGAGATGATAAATGAACATTCGAGATAAATACGAATTTTAAAACCAATAGTAAACAAGAAGAAATGAGCCTGCTCGACCTCTTGTAGCTCGTTTGGCTTTGCATATCTTATTTAGTATTGAGAAATACTTGTTAACTCGAAAGACCGATTTTCTATAAACCTCGGCATAGATAGTTGATATATTTATTCGTGTGATCTTATAAACTGATCTTCTTAAGCTGACGCGAGGTTGGTACAGATCTTCGTTGTCGTTGTCGTTGTTTTTGACGTTATTGATCGATGGCTGACGTTTCGGCGACTTCGCCTTCCTCAGAGCCTGGACGTACTTTATGTTAGAATACTTTTTTATTATTCGGTGGAAAAGAAGGTTAAAGTATTAATGAAGATCAAACTTTCAAATAGACGCCATATTGAACAGAAAGGCCACCCACCGTGATGTTACGTGCAGAAGTGGGGGTCAAAATACCACTTTGAAATGGGCGCCAGGTCACGCGTGATAGTGAGGCGTTCGTCCTTCTCGTTCATCTTTGGATTTTTGAAACTTATCCAAAACGCCTCAAGAGTTTTGCGCGTTGATGTTTTTGATTCCTACGCTAGGATCCGCACATTCACTTCAAAATCATCGTCGTTGTGCTTTCGTGCCCTATGCGTACCTAGAGGAGTGTTCAGACCAATTTCAGCTTTTCATCTAGATGTTCTTTTATGCGGACACAAAGTGGTCTACCGTTTCCCCGATATATTCCTCGCCGCATGCATTACATGAGATCACGTATATTATACCTAAACTCATTCAATCCTCGTCTTTCCCTTTAGGTCAGATCATACAGTTTTCCGAGCTGCACAAACGATCATAGAGACGGTTTCGAACTAACTGGCTGTGTAGGGTATTGGGTGGAATGTCACTAAACGTTACATAATTTTCAAGACTTTTTCTTAAGCACTTTTTAATGGTCTGACCTACTTCATTTGGTATGAAGGGTAGCTTAAAGGGGATCTTACTTACGTCCGAAATATTATTTTGGGAAACTACCCAACGTTTTTCTCTAACCCGAGTGGCTTCCACTTCGTAGCCATTGGAAATGGCAATTTTTCGTGCCAGGTTTCGCGATTCCTTCCTTTCCTCTTCTCCTGTACACACATTTTTAGCCGTACGAAACATATTTTTGATAAGTGCTTTTATAATGTGTGAAGGATGAGAAGAGAGGCAGTGAACTAGAATGTTTTTACTACTTGGCTTGCGATACCATTTTGTTGCACTTATTGAGAACTTTATTTGGACGTTTAAGAATGCAGGAACAGAGGAGCGCCTCAGTAATGTTTCTCTCTATCGAACATCCTCTGAAAAGGAATACAGAAATCAATACCGAAAATGGAATCAAGAATGGGTCAGCACGGCAAAGGCCGCGGTTTTAGAGCCTTCAGTTATTTCTCGACTTAAGAATGAACACCCGATTTGCTCTGTCCTTTACTTGCTTATTAAAACATATAAGCTTACTTCAACTGATGATATTACGTCAACGAACCTATCATCATATAAAGTAAGACCTATAATCAGTTGTATAGGCGGGCCAACGGATAGAATAACGTGGTTCCTAAGCCTTATCCTAACCCAGCTGCTAAAATTCATTCCAACCCATCTAACTAACACCAAAAGCGCGCAACCAAACAGCACGCATATAATAGAGTCATTCGATGCTAGTTCACTTTATACCAGCGTGTCCAATGACTCCGCAATGCAAGCCATTCTTGAGTTGCTCGTAGAGCATGAAAAGAAAATAAAAATGCACGGCTTGTCGATTGCGTAACTAATGACCCTCTTAAAACAGTGTCTTAGTTGTTCAATCTTTAGGTGGTCTGGAAAATATTTTGCACAAATTAGAGGGTTGGCGATGGGGCAGCGTCTAGCACTAAACCTTGCCATCGCTTTCATGTCTAAGGTGGAAGCTCCAGTTCTCGATCACTGACCCTTACTCTACTGTCGATACATAGACAACTGCTTCATCGTCTGTTCCACACAAGAATAGATGGATGAGTGCTTTGAATTGATAAAGCGACAGTCAGAGTATATAAAATTCACACGAGAAAAACCTACCGAGAACTGGCTTCCATTCTTAAACAACCAAATAAAGCTCTCAGTAAGTGGCTATGTAACAAAATGGTATCGCAAGCCAAGTAGTAAAAACATTCTAGTTCACTGCCTCTCTTCTCATCCTTCACACATTATAAAAGCACTTATCAAAAATATGTTTCGTACGGCTAAAAATGTGTGCACAGCAGAAGCGGAAAGGAAGGAATCGCGAAACCTGGCACGAAAAATTGCCATTTCCAATGGCTACGAAGTGGAAGCCACTCGGGTTAGAAAAAAACGTTGGGTAGTTTCCCAAAATAATATTTCGGACGAAAATAAGATCCCCTTTAAGCTACCCTTCATACCAAATGAAGTAGGTCAGACCATTAAAAAGTGCTTAAGAAAAAGTCTTGAAAATTATGTAACGTTTAGTGACATTCCACCCAATACCCTACACAGCCAGTTAGTTCGAAACCGTTTCTATGGTCGTTTGTGCAGCCCGGAAAACTGTATGATCTGTCCTAACGGGAGAGACAGGGATTGCATGAGTTTAGGTATAATATACTTGATCTCATGTAATGCATGCGGCGAGGAATATATCGAGGAAACGGGTAGACCACTTTGTGTCCGCATAAAAGAACAACTAGATGGAAAAGCTAAAATCCGTTTAAACACCTCTCTAGGTACGTATAGGGCACAAAGCACAACGGCGATGATTTTGAAGTGAATGTGCGGATCCTAGCGCAGGAATCAAAAACAACAACGCGCAAAACTCTGGAGACGTTTTGGATAAATTTCAAAAATCCAAAGATGAACCGGAAGGACGAATGTCTCACTATCACGCGTGACCTGGCGCTCTATTTCAAAATGATATTTTGACCCCGGGGCGTGTCTTGCTCGCGACTCCGCGTGAACTACGTGTGGGGCAGTCCCGCACGTAACATCACGGTGGGTGGCCTTTCTGTTCAATATGGCGTCTATTTGAAAGTTTGATCTTCATTAATACTTTAACCTTCTTTTCCACCGAATAATAAAAAAGTATTCTAACATAAAGTACGTCCAGGCTCTGAGGAAGGCAAAGTCGCCGAAACGTCAGCCATCGAGCAATAACATCAAAAACAACAACAACGACAACGAAGATCTGTACCAACCTTGCGTCAGCTTAAGAAGATCAGTTTATAAGATCACATAAATAAATATATCAAATACTTGTTATTTGTGAAAAACGACAATTTTTCTCGCTTGGAAATCTCACTAAATTTATGCGCAGTTTTCCCTCTCACAGAGACATAGAAAGTTCATGAAAGATACAGAGGTATATTTGTCATTGGCAAATAGCCAGTTTTGATAGTTGAGTGAGACGTTGTTTTGTGTTTAAATATTCTTACGTCGTTGGTTTTAATCCATGGCCATGTTTCATAGAGCTTTTCGTTATGTTCGTTATCGCCCGCCATCCACTTTCTCAACACTTCGGAATCTCTGCTACCTTCAGCGTTGATTTGCAGGTGCCCGGGGTACAATAATGTTGCAACGCGATCGTTATCACGGGCTTGACGCAGACCAATAGAAAGATCGGAGATTCCTTAAAAGAGCTGGTAAAATTCGTGTTTTCAGATTTCCTAGTAAGTTTTTAGAGAAAGTGAAAGCCCGGCTAAAAAGAACCAACATTTTCTGATTAGTTTACGAATCAGCCTGCATAAGTTTAAGTGGCAAGATGGCAAACGCCTTCTAACGAATAAAAACACTTATTAGCAATAACGAACCAAGCTCTACCTACAGAACTGTAAAGGTCCATGGCTTCGAAATGTGATAAAATAAACGATTTATTATGAAGTTTAAACGATTTATTGGAATTTGCATGAGGATTACCGTATTCTCTCAAAATCTTCTCTAAAATGTCACTGACGTTTCGTTTTCTCGAATCGATTCGTCGTACAATTTGATCGATCAAAAACCTACAAATAATTGTTTGCATTCATTATAAAAAGAGTATTATCATTTCGTTAAACAGCTTTTTAGGAAAATGAAGGAAATTCCATTGATCAAACACTTCTTCATCGACTGAACTCGTTCAAAGTGGTAAGGTTTAAAGCACAAATCCGTTGTGTGTCATCCGTGATCTTTACAAACAGCGATTAATTACGATGATATGTGGTTTTTATTTCAAGTGTTCTTACTTTCCTCTTAACGGCTCACCGCCTCATGGCGTCTAGATGTTCCTGGGTATCGGGCTGCGATGTACAGTGGAGGAGGTGGAGGAGATTATCTCCCTAGCAGACCTTTTCAAGCTGAAAAGGAGTCCGAAAAAGTAGTTCAATACCAGCATCCACCACCATGCTGGTATCAAACTAATCGCATGGTAGCAAATCTCCCGCTGATCCATAAGGATGGTGACGGCCTAGGGTGGTGACGACCTGTAGAAGGCTTCGGCTAGGTTGAACTTGAGATTCCAGAGAACGACAGCGGCCAAACCAATAAATACCGAAATTATGCAAACAACCTGGGAAGATGAACCATCCAAGTATCTAGCTAAGTACTCTGCACATTATTTATTATTTTCTATAAAGTTGCGTAGGGCGAGTGTGGCGCAGTGGTTGGAGGTGCCACTGTGACACACACGTGGAATCGATCCTCACGCCCGTGGCCCACCAGGCCTTCCATTCCTCCGGGGTCGGCAAGTTGGCATCAGACTTTTTTGGGAAGATAGCAGCACTGGCTTGATACATCGGTAGGCCACCGCGAGTCATTGTAAAGGCCAGATATGCATTCAATCACCTCGAATGATACTTAATGAAGTCGAATGCATGGCGCATCCCTCAGAGATTGATCAACGCCGAGAGCTTTATCCTTTATCCTTAATTATTTATAAAGTTGTGTATCATTTAGGACTCCTGCCTA
Source organism: Angiostrongylus costaricensis (assembly GCA_900624975.1). Taxonomy (NCBI): domain Eukaryota; kingdom Metazoa; phylum Nematoda; class Chromadorea; order Rhabditida; family Metastrongylidae; genus Angiostrongylus; species Angiostrongylus costaricensis. The sequence continues at coordinate 65,912 of UYYA01004195.1, read as the reverse complement.
TTCCTTTTTCACTACAGGGCTTGATATGAAAAATAACTACCATGATGCTGAGATGTTAGATTGTTCAGATGTAAATAACCGCTTTAAAATATTTATTGTGCTAGTGAATTTTTTACCAACAAAATATTTTTTGTACCTTGCAATATTATATATCATTTTAAGAAGTAATTCTATGGCTTTTTAAGCTGTTTTTTCAATAGCTAAATTTTTTCACCAGTATTAAGCTTTGCAATTTTAGATGTCGAAAGAAAATTCTCGTCAGATTTTCTTTCATGAGTTCAAACTCCGTCGTAGTGTAGCAGAGACGGCTCGAAATACTAATGAAGTTTGAGATTAAGTAATGTTGCTGAATCAACAGTGCAAACATGGTTCCAGAAATACCGATGTGGTGATTTCGACCTCCAAGATGAGGAAGGCCGCGGATGCCCAATGAACTAGACGACGACGAATTGAAGGCACTGGTAGAAGCAAATACGCGAACGACTATTCGAGAGCTTGAAGAACAGCTTTGCATAAGCACAGGAACAATTTCAACCCACTTGAATCGCATAGGAAAGGCAAAAGGCTCGACAAGTGGGTGCCGCACGAATTAAGCGATAACCAAAAAATCGCCATTTTGAAGTGTCACCTGCGATCACTTTGCGCAACGAAATAAACGATTTTTTTGATCGAATTGTGAGGCGCGACCAGAAGCGGATTCTGTACGACAACCTACGATGTTCAGCTCAATGGTTGGATTGCGATCAGGCTCCACAGCACCTTCCAAACCGAAATTGCACCAAAAAAAGGTTATGGTGACTGCTTGGTGACCTGTGACCGCGCTGAATCTGCCACAGCTTTTGAATCCAAGCGAAACGATTACGGCAGACAAATATCACCAACACATCGACGAAATGCACCGTGAACTCCAGCAACAACAACCGCCATTAATCAACAGAAAAGGACCAATTCTTCTTCAAGACAACGCCCAACCTCACGTTGCGGAATCAACGTTGCAGAAGTTCAACGAGTTGGGCTACGAAACTTTGCCTAATCCGCCATATTCATAAACCTCTTGCCTACTGACTATCACTTCTTTAAGCAGCTTGTCAACCTACTGCGCAAGAAATGCTTCACCAATCACGATGACGCAAAAGTGCGTTCAACGAACTCATCGCTTCCAGAAGTCCAGAGTTTTGTGAAACTAAAATAAATAAAATTGCCTTTTGTTGGCAAAAGTGAATACATTTAAATAGTTCTTACTTCAGTTAACAACTTTTTTGAAGCAAATTATGGTATTTTAAATAATACAGTTGAAACGCACATTTATTTCTGAACAACCTAATATTTGCAAAACTCGGGAACACAGGTGTCTGGGGAGGGATGTGCGGTGGCTGTGTTATGCTTTTTTCCCGGCTTATTGATGAAAAATAAACAAATGTTGATAAAGACCGACCCGAATGTGAGTGCATGGTAACCAGTTCGGGTGCCGGGTGTCCAAATTGGTGTCGCCGCCTCGAAATATTCACTCAATCGCCTCCAGTCGAGGACGTCGTCTCTGCTAATCACACGTTTGGTATACGGTAACCCGGCCTGTGCGCAGTGAAAAAATAGAAGAGATGAGAAATTATTCGCAACGTAGTGATAATATTCTCATTATTAATGTTTAACGTTTAACTATTCTACGATATTTATCTTTTCTTGGGCAGCATGTGAGCTTGTCTAATTGCACTGTTGGCGAAAGTCAACATACGAACCAGTTGGTGTTTGGTTAGAGAAAACTCTACCTTCCTAAGCTCACGCAGATTGCTGGGGAGCTGCAGGGATTGCCTGCACACCTGCTTATTTGGATTCTTGTCTGGCTAGTCTTCATAAATCATAAGGACTGCCTCAGTTTCACAAGTAATTATTAGTGTCGTTCTCTTTTTCAGCTTTCGCGAGGTTGTTATTCAGCACACGTTTCCTTCTGTACATAGAAACTAGAATAGACTTCTGTTTGTGCTGTCAAAGCGTTTGACCTAGTAAATTACACAACAGTGTACCCCGATACTGCCGAAACGACGGCTACCGTTGTATGCGTTCTATATGTACGAAAGTGAACATGTGCTGAATAACAACCTCGCGACTGCTGAAAAAAGAACGACACATTTATAATCCAATGCCGAGGTTAATAAAGAGTCGATCTTGAGGATTGTTACCATTAATTATTAGGTAAAATAAGATTTATTTGATCTGGAGTCTCAAGTCCTACTGGGGTTCATTACTTATCGGCATGTTGCTATCAAATAGTAACGATTGCTGGTCCTAGTTTATATTTAGTTGACATTTCGAATAGAAACGTTGGACTCATTCTTAACTTGGAAACCAACGATTTCATCTTTACACCTCACAATTCGACAATGCAGGATAACTATAATAGTATTCCGAGGGAAAATTGAACTCCATAGATTTTTGGGTCAATGACGATTTAAATTAAATACACACATTACTAAATATGAGTAGCAACAAGAAAAGACCATTATTGGAATATTACTACAATTAGTGTAGTTTCCAGGTAGTTTTTAATAGATTTCGGTATCCCATGACAACTACAGCATAAGTATTTGACCTGATGGAGGACGACGTCCATAATTGTGACGTCCTGTTTTCCGTTTTTGGAGAATGCTGGCCAGAAATCGGACACTTTCCGACTGTAGGGCACACTTTCTTGATCCATAACTACTGCAAGGATCGTGGCAGTTATACTCTGAAATTAACGTTAATGTACTTAAATGATACTTTTCTTCATTATTTCATTCAGCTTCCTTTTCTATGAAATACTTTAGTTTATATTATATTTTGCTGCGTATAGTCTTCTTTTTATGGAAGATTTATGAATTTTCCATTTATGGATTCTGCAAAGACATTTGTTATTATTGCGGAGAGAAGAAGACGGTGAGAGGGCTAGTGCACTGGTTGTGAAAATGATCACCGCGAGCACAGATCTGGGCCGAACCCTCTCCTCTCGATTTGCCAAGCCTTTCTTTCTTTCGGGCTCTGGAAATTGTTACCAGACGTGTTTAGGAAAGGGTCTGCAATCCAAGAGAAGCGGTTATCTCATATCTCCAGTAAGAATCAACTCAATCATCACGCAAAGACATTCGTGGCGAAAGGAAATCTTCAAATAGCAACCGAATACACACATGAAAAGCTCGAAGACCTTCGTGGATGACGGATGCGCGAAATTGAATCAAATGAAAGAAATGCTCGTGTACGCGAAGCAGATTTTAAAGACTGGTGGTACAAAACAAGAAAAAAAGCAATGAACAACAGAGCTATTAAGTTTATGATGTCTACTAGTAAATCGCCTCACACGACAACATTTATGCAATAAAGTGTTTTAAACATGTTTTAACTGTCTGTATTTTTCAGTGGGTGTTTGTAGTTTAGTGACATGAAACATCAGTCGCGCATAACGTTACCAGTTCAGCGCCGGTGTGCCCATGCCGGATATTTTCCGACATTGAACTCTCGCAAGTTAGTGCTAGTAGCCTCTTCTCCTGTTATACTCGAGAAAATGACTGCTAGCATGCTTGGGTTCATTATTTTACTTCAGATGGCTAAATATGGTCTGAAAAATGATTTCCTCCTTGTTTCATCATAAGGCGCCTTCAAGTGTCGCTACTTATTAGTCATCTTGTATGTAAAAACTGATACAATAACAAAATCCATTCACTTTTGTGGTAGAAAACAAAATCGACATTGTGTTTTCAGTCCACATTTGACCGGTTTGTCGATCATTCACTCCACCCCATAGATCTACGACCAATTTTCCATTATGAAATACGGCAAAACTTGCTCCGGCTGATTCCAAACCCATTGTGAAATTCTTCCTGAAAAAAACAAAAAGAAAGCGACAATTGAAAGGAAAACTAGAGGAGTGTCGCAATGCCAGCAGGTCGCATTACTGCCTAACCACATAATACAATGGCTAAGCAGAGAAATAACCTTGTACGCAGCTCTACCTTATCGCCCAACTTAGGCCTCCCTCAGATCCACAAGGGCTGCGACTGCCTGTGCTGGTGAAAACCTGGGGCAGACTTTGGCCAGACTGACCTCGGGATTCCAGGGAACCACAATGGCTTAACCAGCAAGTTTCCAAAAATGGGGACTGTGCTGGGGCCCACACAACTGGTGACGATGAGCTATTCAAGTATCAAGTAAGTAAGTAGTAACAATAGCAGTAACAATAATAATAGTAAAAGGATACGACGCACAAACCTCGCTGCGCTGATCAATCCCTAAGGGATGTGCCCCACATTCGACAACATCGAGCATCGTTATAGAGGTGATTGAATGCATATCTAACCTATACAAGGATTCGCGATGGCCTGCGGATGTATGGAGTCAATGTTCCTATCCTTCCAGACAAGTCTGGTACCAATTTACCGATCATACAGGGATGGAGGGCTTGGTGAGCCTTAGGCACGCGATCAATTCCACGTGTATTGCAGGCGCCTATAGCCACTGCGTTACCCGCTTCCCAATAATAATACTAACAATAATGATAGTGACAGTGTCAAATAACAATAGAAGAAACTAAACATAATAAAGTAATAAAGGTCGCAAAACAAGCAATAACAAATAATGAGGTAAAGGTTCAAAATTAAACAAATTAGAGTTTTAAAAAATTAAACAAAGCTTGAATAAAATTAAAAAAGAATAATAAAGACGAAAATGCTATATTAGGAGTAAAAATAATGACCTGAAGAGTTCATTAATTCCGGTGAAACGAGGATCAAGAATTCGTCCTCCAATTGATTCTACGGCGTGAACCATGGCAACTCGAATGTGTTTTAACCCTATAAAACTAGTAAGATTCCCAAGACCGACCTTCTTTTGACCTCGGTGTCGAGCAGTAGCTTTCTAATTTCTTAATTACCAAACACAAAGTTGTTATTATAATACTAAGGTCAAGTAGACGCGCAATCGACTCTGCTAACGCAAGATTACGTAATTTGCCCTAACGGTAAGAAACGGTGGTCGCACGAGATCGGGTACGTTTTGATTGATATTTTTTTTTCAATCGTGCTGAAACTGATTCACTGGAGGAAACGGTAGAGCACTCTGTTCCTGTACAAAAGGACACCGAGGAGGTACAAAATACTCCACTTCGCACGCATAGGACATAGGGACATAACGGAGTAGTAACTCCCACGTCCGACTTTCTATTAACCTCAGCATTGATTAAATAATTCTTTCTACTTCTGTTCAACAAACACGAGGTGTTATTTTATTTCTTTATTTACGTACAAGCTGACGTTTCGGCGGATTTCGCCTTTTTCAGAGCCTGGAAAGGTCAAGTTGACTACAATCTACACGGCCAAACATCTCCATAAGCAAACAGAGAAAATGCTGAACCAAAATCTCAATCACATTGAACACAGAGTCTTTGCACACTCACCGCTTTCTACGAGTCTTCCACTAAATATGTCACGTGGAGACCAACCGCACAGAGCTCACGTGGAATCGTAATGTGCCCATCTCATCAGAATAACAGGCTTATATACTGCCCAATATCACGCGTGATAATGAGCCGTTCCTCGCGGTTCCTTTTCGGACTCTTGGAATTATCCAGAATGCCTCTAGAGTTTTGCGCCTTGTGTTCTCGATTCTTGTGCGAGGGTCGTAACCCCTACTTCAAAATCTTCTCCGTTTTGTCTCTGCGTCCTGGTAAATAAAGAAATAAAATAACACCTCGTGTTTGAGAATTACAAAGAATAACGGAGCAGATTCTGATAAAGAGGTCTTCATCCTCGAACATGAGTCTAAAAATCCAGTTATTTGAAACCCTCGTGCTATTTTGGACAAATTTTAAATACCTTAAAATGAACGACCTAGAGAAATTCCTTGTAATCACACGTGACTTCATAGAAAATCTTACACTGATGGCTTACCATGAAAGAGGCAGATTTCCTACCTTTGTAAACTCTGTCCGTTGGATCTCTATCAAGAAGTGGAAGCCTCTATTATTGATGATGAGTGTCTAAAGAAGCTATTTCCTATGCTAGCGAAATTTAGGTTTAGGGCATTTCTACTGGGGTTAAAGAAACATTTGGCTAAATAGATTGCGAATCAACTTAATCCTTCCGTACCCTGAGAAAGGCGAAATTTGCTGAAGTGTTAATTGTCGTGAAATAAATACGTTACGTAATAGCAACTTCTAGCTAATAAAATTCTTCTGAACTCCAAAGGGAAAAAGCTCAGACCGAGTTTGCCTTCGTGGTTTCCAAAAATAATTAGAGGTGAGGAGTGCAAATAAATAGCAAGCATGAAAATAATAGAAAGTGAGAGAAAAACGAAAAAAAGTAGAAGAAGAAAAGAAGACTGTGAAATGGAGAAATGAAGAAGGAAGGAGAGGATGAGGGAGGACAAACAGAGAGAAATAGCGCATTGCATGGAAAACAACACAAAAGTGGCCGTAATGTTCCAGAACATGCAACTATAGTTGGCAAACATCCATAATATTTATACTATAATAAACAACGCATTAAGCGATGAATGAAATAAACAACTTTGATCCATAAGCGCTGCTTTGAAATAATAAAGGGTTTGAGATTTAAAAAAATGATCACCACATTATACTTGACGTTATAATGCGGCACTAGTGCGAGGTTATTGTGGAAGTGGAGCACCTTACTCCTAAGCAAAGCCCTCATGTATGGTGGCTGGAAAGCTGTTTAGGTGGAGACTCAATATTCTCTTTACCTGCGAAAGAAGTGTGGTATTTAATTAAAGTTTAAATTCAAAATTAATTCCCTAAATTATTCAATCAGGTTTACGAGGGATCGTGCGTGGATTCGGCCATAGGTTGAGGATCCGCCTTCTGCTACCCATATCAATATCAGGAACGTGTTTGTTAGTCGCAATTTATTCTGGAGACGAACATTGCCACGCAATCTCGTGAATGAAAAGACCGTGTTACTACGTCTGGGCTGGATAAAGTGTCGTGACCGGTTCAGCATTTCTATCTCGAGACTGAGTTTAAAGTAACACATATACCATAGATGAACCCTATATCTTGCTCATCCTCTCCTCAAACACATTGAAAGTGAACCAAATATAAGTCCAAAACTATTATGCCACTTGTATCAGTCAAGCCAAACGAGTCTCAATGGACTGTCTGAACTGGATCAGGAATCAAGGCTTTCACCAGTATCTGGCCAAGTGACTCGTGAATTAGAAGTACTTGTAAAAGAGATGGAGGACTGAAGTAGCAAAAAATGCAGAAAATTTCACCAAGGTTTGGGAATACATAACGAACCAGAAGTCCTGTATTGTCATAGTAATTCTCTGAGCAAATAGAAGGAGTAAAGAAAAAAATTGCTCAGTGCTGTAGAGAATGTGCAACTATATTACCAATAAAAGAGAAGGCGACTAGCGTTAGCACTGTCGTTTATTCAGATTATGCTCGCACTGTGCCATTAAGATTTTGGCATGAGTCTTCTGAACATACCAGAGTATTTTCCACTCACCGAAGCTCTCCCAATATTTCTAGAACAGAAAAGGTTTGCCAGAACCTCTAAGCCGATAAGTTATATCCTATGCCACAATTTTCCGCACGTCAGTTTTCAGAAGCCTTTGACCTTTGATGACGTCATCAAGCACTCAGAAAAAAGTGCCAGACCAACTGTAACGCTGGATAAGCGTTATTTTACCAGTCTCGTTTAAACGATTATCGACGGAAAATCTCTATCGGCAATAACCGGCGCGCACACAAGAACGCTGCCGAGTGAGATTGTTTCATTTGAACGGTGCTTTACTGTATTGGACTCAGTGCCATCTCGAGGGCTAATATCGGACAAACAAACAACCGTGGATCATCGAATCACATCAAGCCAACTGTGAGAAACGTGAAGGCGCAGAAGCGTTAGCCAAATAAAGCTTTTTTAACGTTTTGTTTTCTGCCTTCTATAATTTTTCATGGCAGGTTACTAAGCGAAATACAACCACAACGTTGCTGAGATATTGGCAAAACTCTGGACCGCAGGTGTCTATGGTGGGGAACGAACGCGCTATTATCCTTTCCGGGGAGTAACGCGTTCACCACCACACCATGCGGGTCCTTTGTTTCGCCTGTCTCTCAGCTATTTCTATCGATCTTTTTGCCACAGCAATCAGATCAACCCCGCTGACGGGTGATTGCTGTGGCAAAAAGATCGATAGAAATAGCTGAGAGACGTGCGAAACAAAGGACCCGCATGGTGTGGTGGTGAACGCGTTACTCCCCGGAAAGGACAATAGCGCGTTCGTTCCCCACCATAAAGCTTTTTTGTCAACTTCATGTTAGCTTAATAACTCGAAAGACCGACTTTCTATGAACCTCTGCATAAATAGTTGATATATTTATTTATGTCACTTTATAAACTGATCTTCTTAAGCTGACGCGAGGTTGGTACAGATCTTCGTTGTCGTTGTCGTTGTTTTTGATGTTATTGATCGATGGCTGATGTTTCGGCGACTTCGCTTTCCTCAGAGCCTGAACGTATTTAATATTAGAATATTTTTATTATTCGGTGGAAAAGAAAGGTTAAAGTGTTAATGAAGATCAGACTTTCAAATAGACGCCATATTGAACAGAAAGGCCACCCACCGTGATGTTACGTGCAGGAGTGGGGGTCAAAATATCATTTTGAAATGGGGAGCCAGGTCAGGTGTGATAGTGAGGCATTCGTCCTTCCGGTTCATCTTTGGATTTTTGAAACTTATCCAAAACGCCTCAAGAGTTTTGCGCGTTGATGTTTTTGATTCCTGCGCTAGGATCCGCACATTCACTTCAAAATCATTGCCGTTGTGTTTTTGTGCCCTATGCGTACCTAGAGGAGTGTTCAGACCGATTTTAGCATTTCCATCTAGATGTTCTTTTATGCGGACACAAAGTGGTCTACCTATTTCCCCGATATATTCCTCGCCGCATGCATTACATGAGATCAAGTATATTATACCTAAACTCATGCAATCCCTGCCTCTCCCGTTAGGACAGATCATACAGTTTTCCGGGCTGCACAAACGACCATAGAAACGGTTTCGAACTAACTGGCTGTGTAGGGTATTGGGTGGAATGTCACTAAACGTTACATAATTTTCAAGACTTTTTCTTAAGCACTTTTTAATGGTCTGACTTACTTCATGTGATATGAAGGGCAGCTTAAAGGGAATCTTATTTTCGTCCGAAATATTATTTTGGGAAACTACCCAATGTTTCCTCTAACCCGAGTGGCTTCTATTTCGTAGCCATTGGAAATGGCAGTTTTTCGTGCCAGGTTTCGCGATTCCTTCCTTTCCTCTTCTCCTGTGCACACATTTTTAGCCGTACGATACATGTAATGCATGCGGCGAGGAATATATCGGGGAAATGGGTAGACCACTTCGTGTCCGCATAAAAGAACAACTAGATGGAAAAGCTAAAATCCGTTTAAACACCCTTCTAGATACGCATAGAGCACAAAAACACAACGGCGATGATTTTGAAGTGAATGTGCGGATCCTAGCGCAGGAATCAAAAACATCAACGCGCAAAACTCTTCAGGCGTTTTGGATAAATTTCAAAAATCCAAAGATGAACCGGAAGGACGAATGCCTCACTATCACGCGTGACCTGGCGCCTTATTTCAAAATGATGTTTTGACCCCGGGGCGTGTCTTGCTCGCGACTCCACGTGAACTACGTGTCGGCCGGTCCCGCACATAACATCACGGTGAGTGACCTTTCTGTTCAATATGGCGTCTATTTGAAAGTTTGATCTCCATTAATACTTTAACCTTCTTTTCCACCGAATAATAAATAGTATTCTAACGTAAAGTACGTCCAGACTCTGAGGAAGGCGAAGTCGCCGAAACGTCAGCCATGGTTCAATAACATCAAAAACAACGACAACGACAACGACAACGAAGATCTGTACCAACCTCGCGTCAGGTTAAGAAGATCAGTTTATAAGTTCATGTTAGCTTATCATTAGAAAAATACATCTGTTTAGCCGTTATCTTGACTTGAAGTTAAACTAGGAACAAAAATTTTAATTGTTTTTAATTTGTATCCATAGATAATGCGTAAAAGTCAGATGTAAGATCTAAATCATTCTAGATTTTATCTAAAGACACGACGTCACTGGAACACTTCCTTTCTAGATTTTGATAGCTGGAACGTTCTCTACCTCCTTCTTAGCATCCGGAATTCATGTTAATTTTACATTGATATTTCTTTTCTAAGCCAACATAACAGCGCGGTTCATTCTCTCAACAGAGTTTTTTTCCAATTAGACAAGATGCCTGACTTATCCGTCCGGAAGGGCAGTTAGAGGCTATGGTCACGCCGGGAATCACTGGCATCACGATAGCAGCCTAGTTTTTAGACCAAGAACCGAATTTCCCCTTTAACCTCGGCATGACTAATCCAGATGTATCTGCCACGACCGACTTTCTATTAACCTCGGCATTGATCAATTGATAGTGAGTGGCATTGCACATTATACTTCCACGTGATTTCTGTGCGGTTGGTCTCTACGTGACATACTTAGTGGAGACCTCATAGAAAGCGGCTCTGAAGAAGGCGAAATTCGCCGAAACGTCAGCTTAATCGTGAACAAAGAACAATAACACCTCGCGTTTGCTCAAAAAAATACGAACAAAATCACCAGATGTATCTCTTCATTGACAACCTAACACGAGGTTGATAGAAAAACTCTATTCGTCTAACGTTTAGGGTCCTTGCCTTCCTCAAAACCGGGTTGATCCCAGCCGATGTGGGTCTTCGTGAACTGTTATGATAAATGGATTTTGTGGCAACTTGGAAATTTCCTACAATATGCATATGATGATTTCAAAAAAAAATTTAGCTTGACCCATAAAATACCGGTCAGACAGAAATCGTACCAGGGCTATCAGAATTCATCCCTGGAGATTACGAAGGCATTCGAGGCTTGTAAAACAGCAGCGTTATAGAAATAACATGTTTTTATAGACAATTTTATATTTGCAGTTAGAGTGTGATGGTTAAAGATAGGTAGGAATATAGACGTATTCGCTGGTTCGCTATTGCTTCCTTGGCTAATCGAGCCTCCCATTCCCCACAGGTCGACAAATTTCTTCCAGACTTGTCCGAATGGATAAAGACCCCTGACTGGTGCAACACATCGTAGACGCTGCATATGATTTTGAAGGTCAAGTATGACTCCATCTCTTGAACGCAGTCGAATATTTATCTTCAGAGGATCGTTCAATGCCAAACGCTTTAGGCTTTTATACCTTATATGTACAGTTGCCAATGATTTTGATTTTTTGACCTTCTAATTTTGTTACCTTATAATCAAATTAAGCAAAGCAAGGAAGCGAAAAGAGATAAATCGTTGGATACTGCGAAATGCTTGATGCGCAACTAGTTGATGGCGAAACGAAGGACCCGCATGGTGTGGTAGTGAGCGCGTTACTCCCCGGAAAGCACAATAGCGCGTTCGTTCCCCACCATAGACACTTGCGGTCCAGAGTTTTGCAAATATCTCAGCAACGTTGTGGTTGTATTTCGCTTAGTAACCTGCCATGAAAATTATAGAAGGCAGAAAACAAAACGTAAAAACATTATTCTCCTCTCCGTTTCCCAGGCGCACTTTATAAAAAGTTCTAAGATTCGCAGTACAGCACAGACCTAGACGATAGATAAAAAATAAAACATAGAATGAAGTGCTAGAAGAAAATAAACGCTCAAGGAAAAATTGAGAGTTGAAAACAAGTCTAGAAGCCAATCAAAGGAGGAAAGGAAAGGAAGAGGATAATTAAAAGTTGAGAAGTAAAGAAAAAGGAAATAAGAAGAGTGAACGTGATAGAAATAACTAAAGAGAAAATGTCCACTAGTAAACGCCGTGAGCAAATCCTTGAGTTGACTTCATAAAATTGCTACTTATAGTGGATAGGATCGGAATGAACCGCGCGTCGTCGCCGGCCGATTTTCACGAACGAGTTCAGAAAGCCCACCGATCATTTTTATAAATCTTCAGCAAGCAGAACAAATCTAACAAGAAAAGATGAAAGCCATTTCAACAGGAAGAAACTAAGAATGTTCGTAGACTACCAGTTTTCTTCAGGAGTATGGCTCTCAAAAACTATTTATCTCTGCTTTTGAGCACGCACTGCGATTTAGTGGACAAATTATCCGTTGTGCTTGGGTGAGCCAAAGATGAAAATAGCCGATGTCTTATCGAATTCTCGGGGCGCGAAGTAAACTTGTCGAAAATTTTGTGTGAGGATTTCGCGAAAAGCAATCGCTTGCTGTCTATTTTTGAGAGGAATTCGTTGACTTGTGAAAGTGCACCCGACGGACACCCAATTAACCGAGTGTTAAAGAATATAGTAAAACATATAGTTGTGGGCATCAGTACAAAGGTGTCGAAAACTCACCGTTCGATAAGTCGATAAACTTCTTCTTGTCTCACAGCTTCACCCAAACAACTCTTCCCTCTATCATATGAAGAGTTTTAAAAGTAAGGCGCTGTTATTGTGAAAAGATGACAAGAAGTTATCAAGTCATGTTTGTGCTGAATTTATAAACAGGTTTCTTAGAACTATCACCACTATGAATATCGCTTCTCAACAGCAACGACATCGCTCCGCAATTCTGTTCGATCTGTTAGTGTGGTTCAACTCAAGTAAACGATTATTACCAGTTGACTAAAAGCAGACGAAAACTTATTTAACGTGGATCAGTAGTCGGACTATTAATTGGTAACGTCTGGATGATGATCGTTTATTTATTATTCACTTACCATCTATTTATTTACTTAGTTCATTCATTCATTTGTCATTCATTCACTTCCAGGCTCTGAAGAAGGCGATACTGCTGAAACATCAGCTAGCGTTGTACTGTATTGTGCTTTTTATGGAAGTAAATGTATGCTGTTTAAAAACCTCGCGATTGCTGAACAAGAAAACGACACATTCATATTCCAATGCCGAGGTTAATAGAAAGTCGATACGTGCGAGACTGAGCCACGCGTTGTTTTCGTGGAGTCGCGAGCAAGACACACTCCGGGGTCAAAATATCATTTTGAAATAGGGTGCCAGATCACGCGTGATAGTGAGGCATTCGCATTTCCGGTTCATCTTTGGATTTTTGAAATTTATCCAAAACGCCTCAAGAGGTCAACCACATGCGACTATAATCAGCTGTTCTAAACTTCCTCATTGGAAGTCACGAAAAAGCGGCTCTGAAGAAGGCGATACTGCCGAAACGTCAGCTAGCGTTGTATTGTATTGTGTTTTTCTATGGAAGTAAATGTATGCTGTTTAAAAACCTCGCGATTGCTGAACAAGAAAACGACACATTCATATTCCAATGCCGAGGTTAAGAGAAAGTCGATCCTGGGAACTATTACAAGGTGTACCAGCAAAATACTTTCGACTTGTGAAGGAAGCATTGTCACTAAGACAGAAGATTGTCTTAGCTAGACAGCAAATCAACTTCCTCCGCCGCTGTTTTCAACATCGAGTCGTGCCGAAGTTTATAAAACGAAAGCGACTTCACGAGATATGCGGTCAACCAGAGAACAGCCAACAAGTACGGAGCATCGAAATGGAACTACTTCGAGCTGCACTACGAAGCAAGTAGAACGAGATGTTTGCCAGAACGAAGAAGTGTGCAACGAAGGAACATTTTTGTGCTTTGTATTTGGAGGATCGCCTTTGGAGGAGGATAGTTGGTGGGTCAATATTGATATGCGATTTTATTAGATCTAATGCCAAAATAACCTTACAACGGAAATTCGAAAATCTTTTGGGTAATTCACACGTCTCAGCTTCAAGAAACAACCGCAAACGAATTCCTTACGTTTCTGATAATAGTCAAAATGGGGTTGATAATGCACCAAGAAAATCTAGGGTCACCGTGATTGGGGACATAACAATACCTGAGAATGAGCGCTCGCTATTAGAATTGGGCCCAAGTTTTGCACCATCACAGCCCATTTCTAAAACGACCCTGAGTAGAATAGCATGCAACCTTTATGAGCTTCAAGATCGACTCCGCTATCAGGCCAAGCAAGAAACATCAAATAGAGATAAAAATCAAGAAGAGACGACACTACCACCATCTCCTTTCCCAAAAACGTTTTTTAGACAGCAAGGCCCTAACGATGGAGTTGACATAAAATTCCGCGTGTTTTCGGAAGGCGTTCTCAAGATCCTTGATCACTACCGCGATAGAAAGTTTATCTCTAACCTTACAGCCGCACAAAAATGTGGCATGCGAGAAATTAGAGAATTAATAAACTCGAAAACAATAAGATTGTTTGTTAGTGATAAGGGAGGAGAGTTCGTAGTTATCCCTCGCCAGCTGGATGTTGAGATAACAGAGGAACATCTTAGTGATGCTACTCTCTATCGCCCATCCTCTGAAAAGGAATATAAAAGTCAATACCGAAAACTAAACAATCAATGGGTCAGCGTGGCAAAGGCTGCGGGTTTAAAATCATCGGTTATTTCGCACTTTAAAATCGATAGACCAACATGTCCCGTCCCATACCTATTTATTAAAACACATAAGTTGGTATCACCTGATGATCATGCGTCAACCAATCCGTCATCATTTAAGGTTAGACCGATCATCAGCTGTGTAGACGGGCCTACGGATAGAATAACCTGATTTTTAAGCCTGATACTTACCCAGTTGCTTAACCACATTCCAGCTCACCTCACAAACACACAAATGTTCCTAGAACGTCTACGTAACGAGTCTCCTAATAACGCGCACGTGATGGAGTCTTTCGACGTTACCGCACTGTACACCAACGTGCCGAATGACTCCGCAATGCAAGCCATCTTCGAACTTCTTGTTAAACATAAAGGAAGAATAAATATGCATGGCTCGCCCACCCAGCAGCTAATGGCTCTCTTGAAGGAGTGCCTAAACTGCTCGATTTTCAGATGGTCTGGGAAATATTTCGCGCAAATAAGGGGGTTGGCAGTGGAACAGCGATTGGCACCAAGCCTTGCCATTGTGTTTATGTCTAAGATAGAAGCCCCTGTTCTCGATCTCCGGCCACTACTCTACTGCAGATATGTAGATGATTGCTTTGTAGTCTTCTCTACGCAGAAGGAGATGGACAAATGCTTCGAATTATTAAACGAGCAGTCCGAGTACATAAAGTTTACCCGGGAGAAACCGGGAGAAAACTGGTTTCCGTTTTTGGACGTCCAAATAAACCTATCAAGTAGCGGTCACCTGACAAAGTGGGATCGAAAGCCAAGTAACAAGAACATCCTTGTTCATTTCCTTTCTTCCCACCCTTCACACACAAAGAGGGCGATTGTGAGAAACATGTTTCGAACAGCCACCTCTGTGTGCACTACCAAGGAACTAAAGGAAGAATCGCGCGACTTGGCTCGGCAAATAGCCATCTCCAGTGGCTATGAAATAGTAACTCCACGAGATAAGTTTACAAGGAGAACGACGCGCCCACGCGAAACACTTGGCCAAAAGAAAGTCCCGTTCATGTTGCCTTTTATAAGCGATGAAGTAAGCGTAGCTATAAAACGATGCTTAAGAAGGGCAAGTCTAGAGGAATCGGTAGCGATAGTTGAAATACCACCGGCTACTCTACGTCGCCGTGTGAAACAAAAAATTGCGTAATTCTCTTTTCCGCTTTAATTTACCATGGCCAAGTCTTTGCGAGCTCTAAAACGGCGTATCACGCATTACACTAGAAAGCTTGAGACCACACTAACGCGTCTCAAAGATGAGCAATTGGAAATGCCCAGCACGTCATCCGCTAATGGAGAGATAACAGAAACCTTCATATGTGCCAGCATTTACAAACTAAGTGAAGGAGTTCTCACCAACGAAGGAGCTATCGCAAAGCTAAACGAAGCACAGAACGAAGTGCGAACAGAACGCATTTGGAAACACCCGCCACTACTGACAACGCACCGTAAGCAAGCTGAGAAACGAGTTACAATAATCTGCTGGTTGCTGAATGATGAATGCGAATGTGAGAATGAATATGATTGAAGGAGAATGAATGAGTATGACTAAGAATGAGTTGAGGTGATTGAGGATGAATGAGGATGTGGTTGTGAGAAACGGATTATCCGCGCTACCGATCGGGGGTAAGGTGAGTGATGGCATGTCTCCGCCGTCGAAGACACCTGGCTTATATCGGCTGCGGGAGCCGCGTGCGTATGCAACCACGGTTAATCTGGATTGTTGATCCTGGACCGCAATAGACTGTACCTAACTGCCTGAAACGTCAAACGTCATTAGCTTCGTTGTTTGGCAAGGAAGTAGTAAACTGTTCCACTGCTACGCCTCCTTGGAATAAGCCATCGTCGCTATGCTACTGAAGTCAAACCTGAATCGCTATTGTGCCTGAAACACTGAACATAATTGATCGAGAAGATTACAAAGGTTACATTGCGGTGTTTGTTGTGCGACTGCGAGGCGGCCATATTTGGACTTCAAATGCTATTATTTAGATAGATAGAGAACTTTTTAAGAGAAAGTTCTCTATAAATCTGTTGTTTACAGTGGAATTTCAAACGAGACTATTAATGAACGTTAATTTATTCGTGGCAACGCTCGAACTAAAAGTGCAGCTTATGTCTTAGGTTTCAATAAAAGTTGCGAGAACATCAAGTCAATAGAATCATCTATTACCACAGAACGAAAACGTGAACGTGAAGTGGGAACAGTTTGCTGACGATCAAAGTTTTGCTTAGCTGTCACACTAGCGATTACCAGCTTTTTTTAGTTGGATGATGTTTTACGTCTTTAAGCCTACATATCCACTAAGAGCTTGGCGATTTCTGAAATATGCTTACACTTATCTCCGTTTTCCTACGGAAATGCGGTAGATTTTTCATTGTTGGTGCTCCTGCCACCATGATGAAATTTCAGCTCTATATTGCCGTATGGCACCAATGAATGATTCTTGTGACGATGACAAAGCGGTTTAAGTAGACAGGAATAGAACTAGTTTAGAAACGGTTACTGTTTACTGAGAAAATCTGCTGGCTCGCATACGTTGTTCGCTATCCTTTCCGAAAACGTTCAATTTTACTTTCGGAAACTAATTCAGTTTTGTGCCCTCCTTAATAAACAATAATTGATTAATAAGCTCAACAAAAATGCTTTTCTTAACTGACTTGTCTTTTTCTCGAGACTGTTGCAGACTTCTTTAGCGAGTGAGCGATTCAAAGAATAGTCCACATGAAGCCGTTAATTTCTCCCTTATGTGTAAAAACATGCTCCTGTAGCATTGAAATTGGAAAAAAATGGTACTGAAAATTTTTTTATTGTGCTTCAGCAGTACTTTCATAGCACCTTTTCATTTTTCTTTCATTATTCGCGGCGGTTCATCACCTGTCTCATCTTCGAAGCTCTTTGACAGTTTGAGGCTTGCGAACTCAAAAGGAACATCAATGAAAACGTAGAAAAACGCTACGAAGCAAGTTGAAACATGGTGGTTCCCACACCTCAATGCAGCTGTCTAAAACGTAATTTGTCGGCAAATTAACTTTTTTTTCATTTTTTTAAAACCTTCACGAAAATTTCCAGCAGTATTTACTTGCTGAGAAATGCTTCTATTGTCTAGTAGCACTTTTCGCGAAAATTCTCAATGAGTGGTTGAGTCTCTCTCCGAGCACCAACTTGTGAGTGCAGTTCATCTCTCTCTCCCACGATATTTCAGAAACAGTTCATCATTTTCAAGCATGAGAAAGCCAGTGTATAATGAACTTGTAGTACGCTTGTTTCAAAGCTGGCAGCGAAATAATCACTGGAAAAGGGTGACGACCTGAAACAGTCACAGCGCAGCTTTCGATTAAAACGTTGTTTCATTGAAACGGGGAATTACTTGGCAAATAGAATTAGTTGTAAGCCAATCAAGTATTCAAGCGCATGTATATCAAATTTTAAACTATTCCTTAGTTATTACCATTCAATTTTTTCCACCCTAACCAAGTTTGGAAAGTTTTCTGTGATGAGATCTTAGCTGTTTTCGAACATGCATGATGGCAGACGAGCGACATGTCAGGGAATCATGCATTTATCAAGTGGCCGTCCTCATGAATGTGCAACAAGGCGATGAGCACGTTGTCATTTCATTCTCTTCATTGTTTAACTCAACGCAGCTTCGGCGATTATTTTCCTGTTTTGGGTTTCGTTTTTGCAAAAGAAGCCAGAAGGAAAGAAGCTTCAATAACTCGCACAAATCCTCGGCGTTCTTTTCAGCATAATAACTGCTGCCTGTGCCTGAAACACTGAACATAATTGATCGAGAAGATTACGAAGGTTACATTGCGGTGTTTGATGTGCGACTGCGAGGCGGCCATATTTGGACTTCAAATACTATTATTTAGATAGATGGAGAACTTTTTAAGAGAAAGTTCTCTATACACCCACCCGGCTTATTTAGGGTGCCAAGACGAAATTTTCTGAGCTATTTTGATTGAATTTGAACCCAAGGTTTTTGCATTACCCAAAGGTTTAAGAAGAGTCTGAAACACATAACGCTAAAAACGTGAATAAAAACAGCGTCGTATAATGAGTGATCTACTACATTTACCTTAATAATTGGTCGATCTTATCGACAAGATTCTCTCTGATGCTCTCACGACTCTTCGAGCAAATTAACAGGTGGTTCGGAAATAAATGAGGCTTTTCAATTATATTATTTAAAATGTCGTAACCTGTTTCAAACAAAACCTTATCAATTAAAATAAAAACCATTTAAATTTACGCATTTTTTCAGAAAGAAACAAATTTAATTATTTCAGTTACATAAAACCCTGGAGTTCTGGAAACGATGAACTCGTTGAATGCGCTTTTTGCATTATCGTGGTTGGCGAAGTACTCTTCGCTCAGGAGGCTGTCAAGCTGCTTGAAGAAGTGATAATCAGTAGGCAAGAGGTTTATGAATATGGCGGCTGAGGCAAAGTTTCGTAGCCCAACTCGTTGAACTTCTCCAACGTTGTTTCGGCAACGTGAGGTTGGGCGTTTTCTTGAAGAAGAACTGGTTCTTTTCTTTTGACTAATGCCGGTCGTTGTTGTTGGAGTTTATGATGCATTTCGTCGATTTATTGACCATACTTCTCTGCTGTAATCGTTTTACACGGATTCGAAAAGCTATGATGAATCAGCTTGGCTGAAGACCACTAAGCAGTCGCCATGACGTCTTTTGGCGCAACTTTGGCTTTGGGAAGTGCTGTGAGCCCTAATCGCAAACCAAAGCTGCTGGTTGTCGCACAAAATCCACTTCTCGTCGCACGACACAGTTCGATGAAGGAAATGGTCGTCTTGCAGCATAGAATAAGAGCAGACGACACTTCAAAACGGCGATTTTTTTTTATTGTGGTTTAATTCGTGCGATGCCCACTTGTCAAGTTTTTTGTCTTTTCTATGTGATTCAAGTGAGTCGAAATTGTTCCTATGCTTAGGCAAAGCTATTCTTCGAGCTCTCGAACAGTTGTTGCTCGCGTGTTTGCTTCACTAGTGTCTTCAATTGGTCGTCGTCAACATCAATGGGATGACCGCGGCCTTCGTTATCTTCGAGTTCGAAATCACCTGATCTGAATTTCCGGAACCATGTTCGCACTGTTGCTCCACCAACACTGCTTAACCCCAAACTTCATAATGTTTCGAGCTGTTTCTGCTGCAATGCGACCGAGTTTGAGCTCGCAGAAGAAAGTTCGACGAGAGTTAGTTTTTGACATTTAAAATTGCAATGTTCAAAATTGGTAAAAAAATGTACTTTTGACAAGACATATTTTAAAAAAGCATAAAATTAGCTTTTCAGCCACATGTAATATTTCAAGGTTCACGGAATTTTATTGGTAAAAATATTTTAAAACAACAAATACTTTAAAAGCTCATTTATTTATAAACAGCGTAATACCTGAGCAGTGTAGAAAGCTGCCAGCTAACGAAAAATGACAAAAAGTGAAGCGCACTAGCTAGTGATGCAGCCATCAGGGAGCAAGTTTATGGCTCGGTCTTTCATCCTTCGAGAATGATTTTATTTCTTGCGGAAAAGAAAAGAAGCTTTTAAATTTAAAAGCCAAGTGCTAAAGCAACCTTCAACTCGGATTTACTCAGTTTATTAGTCGGCTATTGGGAAGATGGCGTTCTCGCCAACACTAACGAGGAATACAATCGGCTCTTTCAACATCTTCATTTCAGCGTTATGAAAGCTGAGTTTGAAAATCACCAAGAGAAGCCAATTCTCAGAAACACGAGAACTTATACGCCGGCGTGGAATCGCACGGGCTACAGCGAGCCACAACTCACATCTGAATTTGCAATACAATGCAGACATGCGATAAAAAAAGATCTTAAAGAGAGAAGAGCAGCAGCTGTGGTCGAATCTGAAGATGGAATCGAAAAGCATTCATAAAACCCATCGAGGCTTCGCCGGTTACAAAACCAAGATTGATGATTGCAACAGGACGCCTAGACGGAACAGTTACAGATTCCAGAAAGGCAAGACTATGCAGTCGCCCAATTTCGATTACCTTTACGAAATCGGCAACAATTGCACCATCTGATTTCTGCCTGTAGTCTACAAACTTTTCACTCGAGCGCTACTAAACAGGATTGACAGAACACTGGACGAAGAAGTATCATGCGAGCAAACAGAGTTTCGAAAAGGATTCAGTGCGATAGACCACGTCCAAACGGTAACAATGAAGAGTCACGAGAGTACGAGAAGCGCTCTGTATCACATTCGTCGATTCCGATCGAGTTTTTGACTCAGTTGAGATTGAAGCGGTCACGGAAGCCCTGAATGGCAAAGGTGTTCCTACTGGGAACAAAAAATTTTTTCTTTGGCTATATTTCACAACCAAATTATCATATAATGTTATTAAAACCGACGTAAGTGAAGGATTAGGCAAGACGATATCATCTCACGAAACTTGTCTACCGCCATCCTCGAGAACCTTATCCGAATTGGAAGAGCATGGGAGTGAAAATCGATGTCGACCAATTACACCATCTTCGTCTACCAATGACGCCGTTGTTATAACAGTAAGCGTTAGCCACACAGAACGATTGATTTCCGGCTTTGACAACGTCTGTGGAAAGATGAATCATTGACTAAATCTCAGAAAAACTATGAGCAACGGATTGGTTTCGTATTCATCATTCATGCTCAACGGAACGAATACCTTTGAATGCTGCGGTTACGCCTACCTAGGTCGAGAAATCAGCATGATGGGCGACTTAGCTCCAGAGTTGAACAGAAGGAAATGAGCGGCTTGGGGAGCTTTCAAAAGCACCGAGGATGTAGTGAGGAGAACAAGGAACGTCCGACTCCGTGCCGACTTTTCGACTCAATGGTACAACGTGGTTTAATGTATGCATTAGAAACCTGGTCGCAACGTAAACAGGATGAAAGTTTAACATTATCGAAGGCTGCACTCGAAAGAGTAATGTTAGAAGTATCCCATAACATGCAGCTGAGAGGACAGATTTGAAGCTCCGATCTATGCTGACGCTCAAAAACCAAATACATCGTTTTATACGGCAATTTTTCGTTTTATATAAGAATAAGGTGGGCCGGGCTCATAATGCCTATGAACGACGACACATGGATAGGAGCCCCGTTGTCACAGTTCTTCACGAAAACGCAAGACGAAAGAAGTGGTGCTTGACGTGTCCTTAGGCGAGTAGAACATACTGGGCTATTCTCGAACGCGCCAGAGAAAAATAGAAGATTTACCGGCAACCGCGCGTGTCACTCGACGATCAGCGGTACGACATTCGGTCCATGGTCCAAGAGAGCGTGTAGCAAGGTGTTGCTTAATACACAGTGAATCGCAGTTGGTTCGATTTCACACCCAAGGCTCACCAAACCTCTCATATTTCACATACTTTCAGTATTTAAAGTCTGTAATTTGTTACCATATTTACCTACAAGGATAAAAGAATTGACATCTCTCTACCGCAAGTCACTTTGTAGACCCTATTTGCATACTTCCTTTGCTGCAATACACATTGTCGTCGAATGCATGGGACGGCTCTTAGGGATTGATACTGCAACACGCTTTATCTTTCATCTTTCCATATTGCAGCATTAACTACAATGTCAGCTTTTTTAAGAGTGCAGAATGACCATTGCAGAATTTTAGAAAAAAAGTTTGCTTTCACTGAATGCTGCAAAATACGAAAGTCAACCCCGCGAAATCCCACATTATTTCCAATCTACTTTGAAATCCAATTATTCTGTCATCTACGACGATGCTGAGATATCAGCAAAACCTATTATCTCAGGTGCACTTAAAAAGGATTTGGGCGATGATGTTGCACTTGGACGAAGCAATTCGCTCTCGTTTGTTCATCACAACATTGTTTAACAACCGCTTAAACCAAAACATCTTCTTCAGGTTACTGGAGTTCATCCTCGATTCAAATCCACGCCATGTTGCTGACAATGCTTTGACGCCGTATTTTATCCTGGATTCTCAACCAGTGGAATGGCTTCCACTGTTAAAATATAACTGAATGATAACAAAAGAAATTTTTCAAACCGTCTAATCGGTTTATTATGAACATTCTAGTTTCCCAATCTTGTAACTACAGACACAAAGCGTGTTTATACTTTTCAACGTGCCAAAAGGAGCAAAATTAGCTTTCCGTTAAGAGAAACGATTGATGGTTCACAAAAATCTTCAGCGTTAATAGTACCACAGACAATGTTCTAAACATTATCGAATATTCTGGCGTCTCGCGTGTGTCACACATTCCACGTAGGTGTCACCTAGATTCCGATTCCCGGTAAATAACTTTTCAGTCACCATATAATTTTTTATGGAGTCTTATGCATGGCGCTTCCACATGAAACAGATTATTTTCAAGCATTTCATCCTTTCTACAGCTCCAGTAATTCGTAGAACATAATACCTATTATTCCCGCATTTTGTTAAACCCATGCTAATATTTGAACGAGGTTATTCAAAATGATGCCTAGATATTTGCAAAACTTGGATCCAGGTCAAATTGAACCGCGGTTACCCTTTAGTGATCCTCACATGTTGGTCACGGCACCACTGAGTCTCTCGTTCTACCTTTCGGCATTGAACCCAGCTAAACTAGGCTGCAATCGAAATCTTGATACTTGCTTGATACTTGAACGGCCCGTCCTCACTGGTTGTGCGGGCCCCAGCGTTGTTTGTCTCCATTTTTCTAATATTTAGTGGTTAAGCCACTGTGAGTCCCTGGAATCCCGAGGTCGGCCTGGTCAAAGTCTGCCCCAGGTCTTCACCACAACAGGCAGCTCTTGTGGATTAGAGGGAGACACCATGCGACTAGTTTGATATCAGGTCGGTGGTACACCCTCCCAGCTTGGGAAACCCTGCCAGGAGGATGAATCCCCACTCTGTACATCGCAGCCCGACACTCAGGAACACCTCCCAGCCACTATGAGCCAGTAAACCGTTAGGTGGTAGTCGAAATCACAGTGTATAAATTTTTGTTGTGATTGTATTTCACAAAATACTTTGCTGCGAAAAAGATAATGGGCAAAAAATAAAAGTTATATATTATGATTTCAACAACAGCCTCAGTAAAACTAGGTTTAATACCGATTTGCGATTCCCGTATCATTCACATTGAGGGCTAATTGCTGATGTAACCCTTAGAATAAAACGAATCGCTGAAAGAAATGCGAATTCATTCAAATGCCAGTTGTTTTGAAACAATCTGGTGTGGAGGCATGTAAAATCAAGGAATGACAACCACTGCCAGGCTTCACTGTAACTCACTGTGCTGAAACAGCTGTCCTTATCGTAGGTTTGGTGAACTTTCTTTTTGTCAAAATTCATTAACTATTGGCACTTTCTTAGGTACTTCAAAATTCATGCTGTCTGTCCCCACATACCGTACATACTCCAATACTTTCTCAGTTTGATTCCTTGTCTAGTAACCGTTATCAATACGTGCTCGACCTTATGCACGGATTGCAGTACGTTCAACACTGCTGAGAGTAGTTTTCTTTAAAGTGCCTGTTCATTTGAACGTTCAGAAATAGAAGCCAGGTTTTTTTTCGGTTTTCTTCAAGTATTTTGACTGTTCATTCAACAACTCTAAACGTTTTTGCATTTGCTCCTGTGTGGAGCCAATGATAAAGCATGACATCTTCGCAGTGGGGTCCTGGCTGAAAACTGATTGCTGGTGCATTCATGCCAGATACAGAGGCATATAGAGGCAATGCCAAGACTTTGAGACGGTGTTTGTCTCATAGCCAATCCTTTCATTTGTGTGAAAGATTTCCCAAACATTCTGTAGATTAAACAGCTTAGGCACTTCTTTAAAAAGGCCTTGAGCAGCAGATTTGGGAAACCATGCATGAATATTGCTCTTCGTGTTGCATAATGGTCTCTCGTATTGCTTACATTGCGCAGTCGTTCACCACAGCTCATAGGGAAACTACAAGTTAGTATGCACTGATCACCTTACATATGCCGACAACTCATTGTTCACGGTTAGATTAAGCATCAATTGTTTAGATAGATAGCGGTAACCTACGGCTAGAATAGCATTGTTTATAAACGTAGTACTCATACAGTTGCTGAGACACAATTCCAGTCCATCTCACAAACCCCCAAATATTCCTTGTCGCCTGCAAAACACGTTTCCCAACAGCGCGTACATTATGCATTCCTTCGACGTTACAGCCCTTTATATTATTATGCCTTATGAATCCACTAATCCTGGACGTCGCCGAACTCCTATGCAAAACCAGTGACCAATAAGCGCATATGGCTTCTCGTTTCATCAGTTTAAAACTTCAAAAAGAAGAGCCTCCACTGCTAAACCTTTAGGTGGTGAGTGAAGTATTTCGCACAAATGAAAGGGCTGGCAATAGGAGAGCGACTGACACTAAGGCATCTCACTGCCTTTACTTTTAAGGTTAAGGGTGCAGTAATCGATTGCCATTATTCTACTATGCATATGTGGGTGATTGTTTTGTTATTTGCTTCATATGAGAGGAGATGGTCAAAAGAGTTAGTGAAGAAACGCTCAGAGTCTCAACTGGGTTTTTAATCCACAGGAACGCTAGCCAGGTGCAATATTTTGCTTCAAGACACAAATAGCACCATATTTAAAATGTACCGTGCTCCTATAAAACGGCAAGAGCTTAAAGCGGGATCAACATTGATCGGACTCCTGTAATAAATTAGTGGGATCAATATCATTGATTTTCGACTTCCTTAAAATCTGGAGGAATACTCCACTGGAAGCAAGACTTTTATCATCGTTATTTATCTATATCTTTCTATCCATCCTTTATCATAGAAGCTGTCGGCGTATCTTTTTCTGAGTATGGACAGTCTCGCATGACATCTCGACTTGTCGAAAATAGGCAACAAGTTGTAGTAAAGTTATTTGTTTTTATGTTGATGTGTCTGTCACTTTTTATTCAATCCAGGAGAGGAACGAGATTTTGAAACGAACGGATAAATAGATCCCATCCGTTGAATTCAAAATATTTCCATATATAGCCTTCTAACAATTTGTTCAACGTCGTATATAGTTTTCGCCGTCGTCTCTCTTCTCGCTCTTCCACAATCCGAGTATCACAACAAGATTTCGTTTTGGTTAGTAAAAAGTCTGATTCCTTGCAAATCTCATTAGTACCAGGCTTCACTTTTATGTCGTAACAATTCAAATAAATATTGTAGCATGCTAAGTGAAAGTGAATAATTAGGTAGTTAGGAAACTAATCATCTAGTTTCTGCTGATGGTTACCTCGCCATTGAAACGTGCATTGAAACCGAGAGAGAGTTTCTGCATGAAAGTGTTCTTGACGATGTTCCATGTGTAGCGATTGCCGGCTGCATTGCTCAACGTCACTCTCACCAATTTCGTGTAGGCTGTGAACACGAAGTCTCCTGAAATTTATGGCCTCTTAGGAATTAATCCAACGGAAGACGTAATGAGACCAACGTCTTCTTGGAAAGTCCCGATGCATTCAACTGAATACAGAGCATTTTAGATGTGACTGAGTACATATATGGCATGTGCGATGAATGGTGGTAGTTCACCGTTGTGCCAAATCAGTGTTTTTATTTTTTTCTGGACACGTCTGGTATCAATTTGCCAACGCCAGAGGACCGAGAGAGATTGCTTGGTGCTGGAAGAAAAGTCCTGAATAACCAGAGAGCAGTTCTGGAGAGACTAATGAAGTTTGCCAGTACTTATTTGGTGAGTCGGTGATTAAGGGATCAGTACAGGTCACAAAGAAGTGATACAGGCTATTTCTGTCTAAAAAACCGGTAAAAATTTCCGCCCTCTAGTGGGATTTTCTCTTATCAACAGCTTTTATCGCAATGAAATTGGGGCGATATAGTGCATCTCATCATAACACTCAGTATGTCAGCAGCGTTTAGCGGAGGAAACCTTACAAAGCCAATACCAGAGCTAAAATTCTTTTTAGACGTGCAAAAAAGGCGAATAGTTAGTGTAACACAGATCTGATGTGAACAGCGGCTCATTTCGACGGGATCGACAAACGTGGTGATGGTGGTGGTTAACCTTCACTATTATTTGTTGAGACAAAAAGAAACCGAATACATTTTTACTGGAAGATTTAAAGAACCTACAAAAACGGACTTACCTGTGCCCATACCACCTGGTGCTGTCTGAGTCACAGCTCCACCTTCGACTTTTCCATAACGCGGACCAGCTCCTCTTGTGTTGCTAGTGGGATTTTCAATCGGAAAGCAATAAATAAAAAGCGGCAAGGCGCAAAAAACAAACTACGGTTTGCCTATTTTATATTTTTATATTTATGTTTTTCGTATTTTATAATCTGATTGTCTTTTAATCACGGCGTGACTGATCAATATTTTTTTGCCTGCTAGAGCTAACACAAGGTTGTCATGAAAGGGCTGACGAAGGTGAAAGCGCCAAAACACCAGCCGAATAAAAGTCTCCTAAAAACTCCATGTTAGCTTATTTATCTAAGAAAGTATATGAATGGGTTTTATACTTATCGCATCTTTTTTCTCTTAGTGCAATCTGGTTTTATCTACTTTGAAACTCACTTGAACTGGTGCATAGTCGTTTGCAACTTCAACACCGTAAACTGGCATATTTGCAGCAGCCAACGCTTCAATCATCTAGAAACTAAGATATGTACAACACAGTAACTTATAAATGACAACATGTACCGCGGCGGTAATGACCCGACACAGCGGCTGATCCCATCCAAGCGCTGATTCGATCACCCTCTGTTCCAAAAAGATTCTCATCTCGTTGGAGGACGGTAAATTGGTACAATACTTCTCTGGGATAAGTTGTCACTTTCTGGTACACGAACGCGTGAACGCTCTAGCACAGCTATCTCAAGATTCCACGAGGAATCGACTCGATAATCATTCAACGGCATTTGTGACGAAAACAAAAACTCCTTAAGCCGCACTGGAACGCGCACTCAAAGTTCGAGGACCTTCGCGGACACAGTGAAACAAATCGAATGCAAGAAGTGCTGAGATTCGCGAGCTGGGATAAATGTGATGGGGTCATGTAATAATAACTAAAATAAGATGAAAATATAAAAAGGATAAAGCTCTCGGCGTTGATCAATCCCTGAGAGATGCGCCATGCATTCGGCTTCACTAAGTATCGTTGGAGGTGATTGATTGCATATTTGGCCTTTACAATGACTCGAGGTGGCCTACCAATATATCTAGCTAGTGCTACTATTCTCGCAGACGAGTCTGGTACCAATCTGCCGACCACGGAGGGATGGAGGGCTTGGTGGGCCACGGGTGCGGAATTTGATTCCACGCGTGTGTCGCAGTGCGCCTTCAACCACTGCGCCACATGCGCCCATGAGATGGTGCAGGATAGACACTGTATAAATACATCTGCGTTGATAAATGTATGCCATGATATATGACATGTTACATTTACGTGAAAAGAAAAGGGGCTTACAACGTCTACCGAAATGGTCGCTTAGCCGAGCACGTGCATCATTACTTTTTATCCAAATTTATGTAACATTTGCCTTTTTAAACAGTTGGAGGCCTGGCTTGCCATNTATTGCTGATCGTTGGTTCGAACCACCGTTCTGCGTTAACAAAACTCGTCATCGCTTCGGCTGGGCACCTGACATCTCTAGGAGGATAAAGAACACCGATCTCTGTTACTGACTTCATACATCAGAGAGTCATGCTAAAACGTTTTATGGGCCAATTTTCATGCAGTCACCCTTGCGATGCTATGAATAGTGTTTAACGTTTTGTTTTCTGCCTTCTATAATTTTCATGGCAGGTTACTAAGCGAAATACAACCACAACGTTGCTGAAATATTTGCAAAAATCTGGACCGCAGGTGTCTATGGTGGGAACGAACGCGCTATTGTCCTCTCCGGGGAGTAACGCGTTCACCGCCACACCATGCGGGTCCTTCGTTTCGCCTGTCTCTCAGCTATTTCTATCGATCTTTTTGCCACAGCAATCACAGACAAAGATCGAAAGAAAAAGAAAAGAAAAGATCAGCAAAGATCGAAAGAAATAGCTGAGAGACAGGCGAAAGGAAGGACCCGCATGGTGTGGTGGTGAACGCGTTACTCCCCGGAAAGGGCAATAGCGCGTTCGTTCCCCACCATAGACACCTGCTATGAATAGTGTTAGAACGAATAGTGCACCCAGCAACGGATTGATTAACGCCGATTGCTCCGGCTTTACTCCTATAAATGGTTGATAAACGCTGTATAAATTCAGTCTTTACAGTGATTTTCGGCTGTTCCTCACAAGGTGGCGTTGGGACCCGTTAAACATAAGATGAGCGTCGTTACTTTTACTCTTATTTATATTTTTACCTAGATTACTTTATTTACTTCATTTAATTTTACAAGGCGCGTGTGGCGCAGTGGTCGTAGGCGCATCCAAGCCACACATCGAATCGATCCCCGCGCCCATGGCCCACTAAGCCTTCCATCTCTCCAGGGTTAGCAAATTGGTACTAGACTTGTCTGGAAAGATAGCAACACTGGCTCGATACATCGGCAAGCCACCGGGAGTTATAAGGCCAGGTATGCATTCAGTCACCTCCAACGATACCTAATAAAGTCGAATATATGGTGCATCTCTAAGGGATTGATCAACGCCAAGAGCCTTATACCTTTATCCTTTATTCTGAGCGCAGCATGCAGCTTTTCCCATTCAACGCTGAACATAAGATTTGTGCTCCACGAGCTGTCAGATGGTAATAAGAAGTAGAGAGAAAAGTTCAGTTTTTTAAAATAAACCACCAGAAATTAAATGAGACCTGTAACTGCCGAACCGGCCAATTCCGTCAACCATTATGGCACCAACATTTGTTGCCCGCCGTGAGAATGTTAAATAGTATTTAGCAGCATAGAGGTGGCTGAGTGCATATTTTACTCGCACAATGACTTACAAAGTACTAAAGGTGTATCGAATCAGTACCTTCCCCATTCTCAGGTAAACTATGTACCGATTATCCGGCCCTGAAGCGATTAAACGTTAGTTAGCTTGGAGCAGGTGTTCAAACAAAGGCCCACGCGTGCATTGCTAGGCATCTCTGAGCATTGTTCTACACGAGCCCAAAGAATGCTTTATAAGTGATAGATATGAAATGGAAACAAGACTTTTCAAAGCTTTCCGAAAAAAATGACAAAACATTGAAAAAGTAATCCCAAAACTTTACAAGCACATTGTTGCTGTAGATTTGTTTGTTCGCCAAATTGCGATGCGCAGAAGAAGATTTGTCCTCTCTAGTATGTTTTGGACAAATATACCGTTGGCGCCAGACGAGAACGATTTCAGAGTCCACTGTTTGACGAGTTTTTTCTCTGATCATCAAGTTGATTTCTATTGAAATTCGAACGATTTTCTTCATAAATCAAAAGGCCGACTTTCTATAAATCTCGGCATAGATAGTTGATACATTTATTTATACGATCTTATAAACTGATCCTCCTTAGACGATGTGAGGTTGATATAGGTTTTTGTAGTCGCTGTTGTTGTTATTGCCGTTGGTGTTGGTATTGTTGGTGCCACTCGTAACATCACGGCTCTGAGGGAGGCGAAATCGCCGAAACGTTAGCCATCGACCAACAAGAACAACAGTAGCAACAACAACAACAACGACAGCGACAACGAAGACCTATACCAACCACGCATCAGCTAAAGAAGATCAGATTTTTTTCATATTTTTTTTGAACTGTTCAGCGTGTTTGGGTATCCTATCTCGTGCACCATATTTCGCAATGGTTATTTAGAAGGGTGAAAAAAGTGCGAAAAATGACTAACAGAGGCTGTTATCTCACTGTTTGCTCTTTGCTTGGCGATTAAGCTGTCATTCGATTGGCCGACAAAGTACCAGATCTGATAGTTGTCGCTGCTCTGTACGAAACCACATCCGTTAATAATTGATTTCAGCGCTTCTGTCTTCGAAAAAGAAGACCATTTATGTAGTTGACATTACCTTAGGTGGAAAATACGTCCAACCAACTGGTGGGCTCAAATCCATATTGAATACCGGATCTTCAATGTACTCGAACTCTTCAACTCCACCTAAATAATTGGGTCGCTTTAATCATACACACAGAAAGCACACGTTTATCTACATTCACATTTAAAAAGATGTCTTCAGGAAAAGTGCATGTTCCCGTTCGGCTGAGTTGAAAAGCTTTTATTTCAGCTGTTTCAAGCTAATTGCGAAGTCTCATAAACTCTCAAACGCTAATAAATCATTTGTGGAAATTGTTGATGGCCCGTGATTTTATCTCTCGAAGTGTGCAGCTCACGGCCTGGTGGTGACGTAGTGAACACATTCCGCTTTTTGATACAACGGTGCAGTATTTACTTTGTTTTTGATTTTTTTACCCTGTATAAACTCTGTTGTTTAGCGAATCAAACCTGGATAAAAGACTTAAAATTTCATACATTCTTAATTGAGAAGCAGCTACGGAGTCAAGGGAAACTCTCAAGAAAACTGGGGCATTTCCTTAATTGCAGACCGTATGTTCAGAAAAAGTGGAACATTGCTTTTTTAAAACATTATGATTAGGATATTAATCTTTCATTTACTTCCTGCTGTAATTTTTCGTGGCAAGGTATCATGCGAAATGCAGCAACAATGATGCTGATGTATTTGGACCGCAGGCGTCTGCGCTGAGGACTGAACTCGGTGTTATCCTTTAGCGCGCTAACACGTTCACTACAGAACCAGGCGAGTCCTTCGTTTCGCCTTTCTCTCAGCTAGTTTTGTCCTCTAATCTCTCAGCTACAACCTCAGCTTAACTTGGTTTCTTGCCGACTTGTGTTTTCCAGATGACCAGAGACCAGATCAATCCCGTTGACGGCTGATTGCTGATGGTGCCGTTAGGTAGAAGTCTAGCTGAAAGGAAGGCGAATCAAAACAGCCACATGGTGTGGCGGTGAATGCGTTAGTCCCCGGAACGTTGATAGTGAGTTCAGTGATCACCGCAGACACCTGTGATCCAAAGTCTTGCAAGTGTTTCAGCCTCACTGTGGTTGTATTTCACATTATCATTAGATTTAGGCACCCATTTTTATACCATAACGGTTTTCTTCTTCATCGTAGCTGAT
Source organism: Angiostrongylus costaricensis (assembly GCA_900624975.1). Lineage (NCBI taxonomy): Eukaryota > Metazoa > Nematoda > Chromadorea > Rhabditida > Metastrongylidae > Angiostrongylus > Angiostrongylus costaricensis. Next base: position 34,329 of record UYYA01004195.1, on the reverse strand, counting down.
ACTACCGTTTTTCTAGTTGCCAGGTTTTAAAGTTCGATATAAAGCAAATTTTTATCTTCTAGATCGATCTATTAAGGAATTTGTCATTTCCATTCGAAAAGCCAGCTTTGAGTAAATCTGTTCCAGGAGTCACTACTATTCCGGCAACCACATCATTGGCTGAAAAGTGGCGACGACGGCTTGCTAATGCCATAACACGGCTTCCAAGGTTCCGGAAGTAAAAAGGAAATCTTAGCGAAGCAGCAAAATTTTATTCAAATGAAAAATAGCTATCTTTCTACTTCTATTCAGCAAACACGAGGTGCTATTTTATTTTTTTATTTCCGCACAAGTTGACGTTTCGGCAGATTTCGCCTTCCTCAGAGCTTGGAAGGGTCAAAGGAAGGTTTTCGTTGTTTAAGGTTAGACCTATTATTAGCTGCGTAGACGGGCCAACGGATAGGATAACGTGGTTAATAACCCTAATACTTACTCAGTTCTTGAAGTACATTCCAGCTCATCTAACGAACACCCAAATGTTCCCGGATCGTCTACGTAACGCGCGACCCAACAGCGCGTGGTGGAGTCCTTCGACGTCACTGCCCTGTATACGAACGTGTCGAATGACTCCGCTATGCAAGCCATAAACGAGCTCCTTATACAACACGAAGGAGCAATAAACATGTACGGCTTCTCGATTCAGCAGTTGATGACACTCTTAAAGGAGTGCCTGAACTGCTCAATCTTCAGATGGTCCGGGAGGTGTTACGCACAAATGAGAGGGCTGGCAATGGGACAACGACTGGCTCCAAGCCTTGCCATTGCATTCATGTCTAAGGTGGAAGCGCCAGTAATCGACCTCGGTCCGTTACTCTACTGTAAATATATGGATGACTGCTTGGTCATTTGTTCAACGCAAGAAGAAATCGACAGATGTTTCGAGTTGTTGAACACACAGTCAGAGTATATTAAATTCACCCGAGAGAAACCAAAAGAAGACTGGCTTCCATTTCTGAACGTGCAAATTAGCCTATCAGAAAAAGGCTACATTACGAAGTGGTATCGAAAGCCAAATAGTAAAAGCATCCTAGTTCATTACCTCTCCTCTCATCCCTCTCGCACGAAGAGGGCGCCTGTGAGAGACATGTATCGAACAGCTACCAGCGTGTGCACAGGAAGACAACAGAGAGAGGAATCCCAGAACTTGGTGCGGCAAATAGCCATTTTTAATGGCTACGAAACCGTAGCTCGAGATAGGTGTAGAGGAAACCACAGGTACCCCAACGATAACTCTAGCGACAACAAGGTCCCGTTTATACTGCCCTTCATTTCAAATGAAGTAAGTCCAACTATAAAACGCTGTTTAAGAAGGGCCAGTCTAGAGAATTCGGTAATGATACTAGAAATACAACCAAGTAATCTAAGGCGCCAGCTAGTTCGTAACCGCCTATACGACCGTCTATTTGCAACGCAAAATTGCATAATTTGTCCCAATGGTAGAGACGGTGACTGCATGAGTTCGGGTACAGTCTATCTGATCTCTTGTAAAGCGTGCAGGGACGAAAATGTTGGCGAAACGGGTAGACCACTCTGCGTACGTATAAAAGAACACCTAGTCGGCAAACGTAAGCCAAGTACTCCACTAGGTACGCATATCACGCAGAAACATAACGGAGAAGATTTTGAAGTAAGGGTTACAATCCTCGCGCAAGAATCGAGAACACAAGCGCGCAAAACTCTAGAGGCATTCTGGATTAATTCCAAGAATCCGAAAATGAACCGCAGGGAGGAATGCCTCGTTATCACGCGCGATATTGGACAGTATATAAACCTGTTATTCTGATGGGAGGAGTACATTACGCTTCCATGTGAATTCGGCGCCGTCGGTCCTCACGCGACATACTCGGTGGAAGACTCATAGAAAGCGGTGAGTGTGCAGAGCTATGCTAAATGTGATTGAAATCTTGGTTTAGCGTTTTCTCTGTTTGGTTATGGAGGTGTTTGGACGAATAGATTGCTGTCAAGTTGACCCTTCCAGGCTCTGAGGAAGGCGATATCCGCCGAAACGTCAGCTTGTGCGTAAATAAAGAAATAAAATAGCACCTCGTGTTTGCTGAACAGAAGTAGAAAGATATATTCAATCAATGCCGAGGTTAATAGAAAGTTGGACTTGGGAGTTACTACAAGAAAAATAGTTATTTTGCTTCTTCCGCAGGAGATATTCAAATAATCAAATAATCAAGAAACTATCTTTTAAGGGGTAGATATACTGCACTTTTTTGAAGATTTTCCTTGAAATCTGCAGATACATGGACATGCTCATTATCAATTTTAAGCTGGAGTCGACGTACTAAGTTCCCGCATGCATATTTATATTCCGAGTTTCAATACTAGTAAAAATGTTCGTAAAATGGCAACAAACACACTCAGCGATTGCTCTCACCGGGAAAGCAGCCCTCTATGCCGACAGTGATGAGACCAACAAGAAGTAACGACGACAGCCAACTGAACATTTATGAGGAAGAGTCGAGCTAACATGAACGATACCTCGGCCTTTTATAAAAATTTCGTCACCATTGTAAAACTATGATAAATCTGTTCACCAACGGCCATATACGTAATAAATTACGACCATTTCCCATTGAAGGGACTTCGTTCGTCTCAACGTTTACGACCTCTGTAGTTAACGACTGGCTTCTATTTTTATGCATTTGATTTGAGCACACCATATGAATAGCATAAAGCAAAAATTTCAAAAATTCAAAATTTTTGCACTCTGAAGCACAAAATTTTACGAAGCAAAATTATTTTATTTAGTAAAACTGCCGAAAATAGATTAAGACATTCTAAAACTATTGAAACACGGCAGCAGAGATGCATTGGTTTCAATGCAGTTGACGCGAAATTGTTCACCATTATTGACTTCAAACCGTCATATCTCAGAAAGTAATCAACTTAATTAGTTTAAGCAAAAACCATAAGCATTTGCCAATCGTTACCAATCGGATACAAATTTTCTTATTCTCTCAAAATAGAACCCTAGTTTTCAGGCGTCCACGAGAGAAAATTTTCGACTTTTTTACGTCTTAGTTCTTATAACACTTCGCTCAGGAGAACATGATGGCATTCTTTGAAATATCGATTTTGATTTCAAGTTTATAAAAATATTACCGGTAAATAGTTTTAAAAAGAGATGGATGGTGCATTCGTAGTGGTGCGGATCATCACAAACGTGGTGTTGGGTCGATCCCGCTCCGGTCTCACCCAGCCTCTCATCCTTCCGAGATCGGAAGCGATCAACACAGAACACCCTACGTTTTACTTCTTAAGCGTTCGAAAACCTTCATACTACAAAAAATTTTAGTGATGGCTTTTTTCTTCAAGTTTGAATGTGATTTTTCGACATAACCATCAAAATCGCGATGAGGTGCAGATGATGTCACGTTGGCAACAGCACAGAAGAAACATCAACAACCCAGAAAAGCCAAGCAAGCTAAGCTGAACTCGACGGCGAAATGAAGAACGAACGAAATACATAAAAGATAAAAGTTAAAAGTAGCCTTAGCTTGAACGATTGCCAGGTGTCTCGGGAGAAGCTTCAACCAAACATAAAGTCATAGTGCTCTTTTCTTAAAGCACTGATGTGAGTTTATCGGTACAATTGTGCTACAGTAGCTGCATTCCAATATATTTCGACTTTTTCAAAGCTCAAACGTTGTTCGTTTGATATTTAAGGATTTATTCTCCATACTCTAACTCCACTTGCGCATCTACACAGCAGCTCTTTTTTCTTCCTTTGGGATATCGGATATTTCAACGTAGTTCATTAAGGAACCGCTATTTGCATTTCTTACCATTGTGTCACACTTCCACCTAATCTCCAATCATTTTCAAGATTTAGACTTTAATCGAGAAGTTCTTTAGTGTTTTAAGCTGCTGTTTTTCATTTTTGTTCTAGAGATTGAGAATTAAACCTAGAACTTTTAGGGTTATCAGCTCATTTCCAGAGAATGCCTCATATTCATGAAATGCTTTATTGGGATTTGACCATACCACCAATCAGTTCCCTTTTGTGAAAACAAAACGATACTCTTAATTCCCACGTTCCACGAATAAAAGATTCCAGAAAAAAAGAGCGGTATGCTACGAAATTAGAGAAACCATGAGACCAATGATCTACGACACAACATTTGATCGATAGCAAACCAGGAATTGTACCACCATTTCATAGAAACGGTAAGACAATCAAGAACGATATCTAGTACGTCGAAAGACCGCATATAATGGAGTCATTCAATGTTACTTCACTTTATACCAACGTGTCCAATGACTCGGCAATGCAAGCCATTCTCGAGTTGCTCGTGGAGCATGGAAAGAAAATAAAAATGAACGGCTTGTCGATTGCGTAACTAATGACCCTCTTAAAACAGTGTCTTAGTTGTTCAATCTTTAGGTGGTCTGGAAAATATTTTGCACAAATTAGAGGGTTGGCGATGGGGCAGCGTTTAGAACCAAGCTTTTCCATCGCTTTCATATCTAAGGTGGAAGCTCCAGTTCTCGATCACCGACCCTTACTCTACTGTCGATACATAGACAACTGCTTCATCGTCTGTTCCACACAAGAACAGATGGATGAGTGCTTTAAATTGTTAAAGCGACAGTCAGAGTATATAAAATTCACACGAGAAAAACCTACCGAGAACTGGCTTCCATTCTTAAACATCCAAATAAAGCTCTCAGTAAGTGGCTATGTAACAAAATGGTATCGCAAGCCAAGTAGTAAAAACATTCTAGTTCACTGCGTCTCCTCTCATCCTTCACACATTATAAAAGCACTTATCAAAAATATGTTTCGTACGGCTAAAAATGTGTGCACAGCAGAAGCGGAAAGGAAGGAATCGCGAAACCTGGCACGAAAAATTGCCATTTCCAATGGCTACGAAGTGGAAGCCACTCGGGTTAGAGAAAAACGTTGGGTAGTTTCCCAAAATAATATTTCGGACGTAACTAAGATCCCCTTTAAGCTACCCTTCATATCAAATGAAGTAAGTCAGACCATTAAAAAGTGCTTAAGAAAAAGTCTTGAAAATTATGTAACGTTTAGTGACATTCCACCCAATACTCTACGCAGCCAGTTAGTTCGAAACCGTCTCTATGAACGTTTGTGCAGCTCAGAAAACTGTATGATCTGTCTTAACGGGAGAGACAGGGATTGCATGAGTTTAGGTATAATATACTTGATCTCATGTAACGCATGCGGCGAGGAATATATCGGGGAAACGGGTAGACCACTTTGTATCCGCATAAAAGAACATCTAGATGGAAATGCTAAAATCCGTCTAAACACTCCTCTAGGTACGCATAGGGCACAAAAGCACAACGGCGATGATTTTGAAGTGAATGTGCAAATCCTAGAAGAACGCGCAGAACTCTTGAGGCGTTGCCAGGATCGACTTTCTATTAACCTCGGCATTGGAATATGAATGCGTCGTTTTCTTGTTCAGCAATCGCGAGGTTTTTAAACAGCATACATTTACTTCCATAGAAAAACACAATACAATACAACGCTAGCTGACGTTTCGGCAGTATCGCCTTCTTCAGAGCCGCTTTTTCGTGACTTCCAATGAGGAAGTTTAGAACAGCTGATTATAGTCGTATGTGGTTGACCTCTTGAGGCGTTTTGGATAAATTTCAAAAATCCAAAGATGAACCGGAAATACGAATGCCTCACTATCACGCGTGATCTGGCGCCCTATTTCAAAATGATATTTTGACCCCGGAGTGTGTCTTGCTCGCGACTCCACGAAAACAACGCGTGGGTCAGTCTCGCACGTAACATCACGGTGAGTGGTCTTTTTCTGTTCAATATGGCGTCTATTTGAAAGTTTGATCTTCATTAATACTTCAACCTTTCTTTTCCACCGAATAATAGAAATATTCTAGTATAAAATACCCAGGCTTTGAGGAAGGCGAAGTCGCCGAAACGTCGGCCATCGATCAATAACATCAAAAACAACGACAACGACAACGAAGATCTGTACCAACCTCACATCAGCTTAAGAAGATTAGTTTATAAGATCACATAAATAAAGATATCTAGTACGACTCAGTGGAACCCTCAGTTCTGACGGATGAACAGCTGCGAGTAACCGAGTGACGGATGTGATATCGGACTGCGTGAATGTAGCAAATGAGTCGAGATGAAGAGATGTCACCATCCAACAAGCTTGCAGGAAACCAAAGACAAGAAAGACTAGGAAGGAAAAAACCGTCCAAAAACCTTATGTGGCTGATATAACTGCTTAGGTCATGTTTATATCTTTTCTCTTTTCTCAAAGCAATTTCAAGTATTTACTTGAAGGATCTCCAGAGATTTCACATATTTACCATCGGTTCTCCAGAAATTCCGGAGCTGTTCATTCATCTTCTCAAAGAAAAGTACGAAAGAAAAATCTTCACTGAATACATGAACTATTTGCACTATATATACAATTCGGTGATACATGAAACTCTTCAGTGCAACATTGGTGTGCTTTCGTGAGCCTCATCGAAATGACTCCTACTCGGTGACGTTGAATTAGGCGGAATTTTTGGCAACTGTCGACGAGGAACTGCAAAAATCCAATTTCAGTAATATGATGAAGATTATAAAATGTAAAATCAGATGAACTCCCTGGGAGGTCGTCAATATGAAACCGAAGTGCTAATTTAATGGGATATACTAGAATGCCGCTAAAAAACATGTTCCTCCCAACACTACAAATATCATTAGTTTTTCCTCTTCCATTCCTCATCGGACTCATGTACCATCAAAGTCCATGTTCCCTCTCCCATAGTTAATTACTATTTGACAGCAACACAAAATCAAAAATGCGTACCGGCCGGTGTAAGAATCGGAAATGACATTCCAGAAACTTCAGCTATGGCATTTATAGCGTGGTAGGTCTTCTGCGAAGGTCGTCGTTTTGCCGCCTGTTTTTCGATGAACTCATTAATAGGAACGAGACAAGGATTGCACCTGAGACAATTCAGAACAATGAGACTTTGATACAAATTTTATCGATGATTTTATAATGTGAAGCTTAAAATGTGCTTGACACGAAGAGACCGAGTACCAAATTAGTTGTCTTCTCACTACGTTGGCACACTGCCATCACTGAACTGACGGAATGACTATTTTTGCCTCAGAAGTCCTTGAATGTTATGGATTCTCTCTGACACCTACCATATATACAATATTGGATTCAATAGTGGACATATTCGACTGATTATCACTGGAACCACAATGTAGGAAACATTGTTGAAATCCGACTTCATAGGATTTAAACATACAATTGAATAGGCAAGAAAAGGCACAGTTGACACCAGCAGGCATCCGAGACCGACCTGTACTAAACAATTATCAGAGTCTTCAACATACATTAATAATTCAACGCTGTATAAACTACTACACACGACGTGCCCAACAAAGGTCAACATAGTAGATTGATCGCGTCACGAAATTGTTGATATGACCAACAATCACTGTTCTAAGCAATAAATTAGGTTGATATGACAATTATTCAACAAGTCATAATTTGCCTTCACCTTAAAAACGTGCGAAGTAGTGTTCTATTCTTTTCGACCTCTCACTACTTGCGAGATACTCCACTTCGGAACTTTGAAACGGATTTCCATCAAAAATTCCATTGTTGTTATAAGATAATAGAGAACTTGTCGAGCATAATAAATAAAGGATGAGGCCCTAAGCGTTGATAAATCCCTGAGCAATACTCTATGCCTTCGGTTTCATTTAGCATCGATGGAGATGAGTGAATGCATATCTGGCATTTGCATTGCAGTGGCCTACCGATGTGTCGAACCAGTGTTGCTACCCTACCACACAGGCCTGGTACCATTCTGTCGACCCCGGAGGAATGGAAGGCTTGGTGAGCCTGTAGCGCCGATCCTGTGTGATCGATCCTATATGTATTGCAGGGCCGGATCGACCCTATGTGTATTGCAGGGCACCTCTACATTGCTGTGGGCGGCATTTCTCATTTATTTCAAAAACATTCCACCTTTCTTTAATGCAATGGCCTAAAAAAAGCTAAATTTGGTATAAGGATATTTAGAAAATCAGTCCAGTCCTACCTTAGCCACATTTCCTTTCGGAGCCCAACAGTAGCAATCAGTCTCAGTGCTTTCGTTTTCTTTGCGTGCTTCAGTACAGTTTGACCTACAATTGGTTGACACGAAAAAAATTATGAATAAGAACAAAAGGAAAGGGAAAAGGAAGAGGAAAAGTGATGAAGCACCTGTCCACGTGGTCGATTATACTGTAATAGAACGACGACGCAATGCAGACTGGAATCAGAAAGAAAATCAAGCAAGTAGCCGTAAGAAACGCGATGTAATGATGAGCTGCTTCAGTAGATTCTGGAGAATTGGAGTCAAAATCACCCTGTAATGAAGAATAATATGGTGAAGTTGAGTTTTCAATTCCTATAACTATGCCTGTCTCACCCCAATTTTATTTCACACGCAAAACGTGGTCAGATACAGGTGGAATCAGGGTTATGTTTTCACAGTGGTACCAAAATATTACAAAAAAACTGATAACTCGACTTGGTCTAACCATTCAAGCTTCACAAATTGTAGTGTGAATGAGTTTGCTGCAAATCTGATTGTGAAACAATAAAAAAATAACTCGAAAGGCCGACTTTCTATAAACCTCGGCATAGATAGTTGATATATTTATTTATGTGACCTTATAAACTGATCTTCTTAAGCTGACGCGAGGTTGGTACAGATCTTCGTTGTCGTTGTCGTTGTTTTTGACGTTATTGATTGATGGCTGACGTTTCGGCGACTTCGCCTTCCTCAGAGCCGTGATGTTACGAATTCCGCACGTAACATCACGGCTTAAGAAGATCAGTTTATAAAATCACATAAATAAATAAAAAATAGTAAATGGAGCCACAAGATTGCTGAGATATTTGCAAGACTCCGGAACGTAGGTGTTTGCGGTGAGGAACGAACGCGCTATTGTCCCTTCCGGTGAGTAACGCGTTCACCACCACACCATACGAGTATTTTGTTTCGCCTGTCTCTCAGCTAGTTCTATCGATCAGTGCCACCTGCGATCTGGAGTTTTGCAATTATCTCGGCAATCCTGTGGTTGTATTTCCCTTAATACCCTGTCATAAAAGTTATAGAAGGCAGAAAATAAAAAGTAAACATAGTAAATGGAGCATCGTTTCGGCTCAACCACATTTACGAATTTGTTGTTACGGCAAAATTTTCCTTCCGTGAAACCTCAAAAGCCGTGGTAGGGATTCTCCAAATTTCCACTGCTTTTAGCTAGTAACTGTTGTCTGTTGTCGCCAGTATGGCAAGAATTCATGGTGATCATTTACTCGTGAATGGTCTCAACTTTCGCATTAAAATATTTCACATCGTCTCAACTTGCGAGACCGTGCTGGTAGAACGATGTTCTCTTTATATCGCAGTTCAACACTCTACAACACTCAACCGGCCACAATGATGGAACAAAGGGCTACAGTGAGAGAGGAAATGGTTAGTGTGATCGGAGAATTAAAGCGTAAAGATAAATTAATCGGAATTTATCCCAAACACTTAGGAATGTATCACGTATTCGACTACGTAGCATCATAGAGGTGACTGAATACATACTTGCTGATCACGACACTAGCATAATCTTTTTCACCATATTTCTCCATGTTTCTTCCTCTTTAAAAAATGTTTTTTTGATCAAATTAAAGCCCCTTATGACTGAAAAAAATACGGAACAATTTCAAAATACTATCCTTTTCCGCTTGAATACGTCCATGACACTCCAAAGAAGGGAGGGTAGACTGAACAAGTGCTTTTATCCTAGTTGACGAAACCCTTAGATGAATAGTTTTTATTTCTATCTCATTATGGGCACGTGTGGCTCAGTTGTCGGAGGCCCCCTGCGACACACATATGGCATCGATCCCTGCGCCCAAGCCTTCCATCCCTCAGGGGTCGGCAAATTGCTACAAAATTTGTCTGGAGGATAGCAGCACTGGCTCGGTACATCGGTAGGCCACTGCGAGTAAAGGCCAAATATGCATTCAATTACCTCCAACGATGCCTAATGAAGTCGAATGCACGATGCATCCCTCAGGGATTGATCAACGCCGACAGCTTTTTTTATTTCATTGTTGTGATCAAACGCGAAAGCTTGTAGAGAAAACATTAAAATATGATTGACAAAATCGTGCTGAAGAACCCAGCATGCGCTGTACCAGACTTTTTCATGTACTTACCCAAAATTTTTAGAGTTTTTGGGAAAGTCCACAAAAAATCTGCCACTAAGCCTACAAAGAAATCAGCGTAAATGACAAAATAAATGTACCTGTCGCCAATCCAGTGAACAGAACGTATTGCCGTGAAAAGTACTATATTTACCATAGCCAATAGTTGGCACAATACTCCAAAATACTGTGAGTACGGTAAAGCCAATGATTAACTTCAAATAATTCGAATGACATCGCCATTTACCTATAAGCGAAGCAGCTCTCATCGACTAATGTTTGAAGTAAATATGAAGAGAATTGTCCCAAAAGAAAAACGCGGTTATCTTTTCAGGTACTGTTTATGCAGCAGTAGCAAATGGTAGTCGTGTAATGACAAATTTTCTTCCTTATACCCGAAATTCCTGTAGCATTTGTACTGACGTACTTTTTATTGGTCTTTAATGCAATAAACGACTACGTCGATTTCGTGAAGGCGAAGAGAGCCGTGTACACGCCCACCATTTAAACACGACAAATTCTGCTTGTTTTCAATAGTAAACCGTGATTTTTTGACTTCAAGAAGACTTATGAGGTTGAGAACATCACAGATGTTTAGGAATGAAGTAGCCTAATCTATCTTGATGTGGACTATTGCTACTCTGCGCTAAATTTTCTCTACATTTCACTTGCCAAACACAGTGCTGTGAGAAGTTAATAGGATTCTACTGCTTCTATCAAAATATTTTGGAATACCTTGTAGCGGTAATTCGATGGGATAGTCACGACCAATCATGCCTATAGCAAATAAAAAGCGGTAAACTCAAATTCAGAAGTTGAACTTTGTGCACTCTACGCAAACGATGGCGACCCTTTCGTAATAGCCCAGGATAATTTTCGCTAGGGAACGTAGTGGATTTAGGAGGTTTATAACTCGACAAGCCTATAAAAAAGGCTTGTCAATCGACATAAAACTAATAGTTTTTCTCTTTATTTTAAGAGTTATTTAAACTTGAGCCTTTTGTAAAAATTTTTTTCGATTTTTTCCGGGGTGATAAAGGAAGGTATATGCCTTCTTGGAGAAAAAACTCCTAGGTTACTGTAGTTTTCATCTCAATTCATATTTGGTTACGATCCGAGAGCTTCTTAAAAGGAGAGCGAGGTTGGTAACTTTTCGATTATGGAAGAAGTGGAAGTAGAAATCGATCCATAGGTGCAAAAATTGACAGCTTCAATGAATTAGTGAAATTCTCTGCAATTTTTATGGTAAAAATCAAAGTCACTGTTCTACCAATTTTCAGGAATATTCTAGAAGATCAGAAGAGTAAACGAGGCACTCTCTTGTGGAATTACTGTCGTCCCTTTCGATCTTTCCCACTCATCTTCTTCTTGATAACGTCGACTTTTCTATTTATAACCTATTTTCTTTTATATCGTTCCGCACTAATTTTGAAGGTAAAAATTTCAATGCTTTGGTTTTAAACCATGTCAGCTGACGATAACTTCAACTTAGGTTAAGATTGACTTCTCACTTTTTCACAGATATTTTAAGTACAGACGGCTCTTCTTACAATTGAGTACTCAGACGTGCCTGATGAACGCACGGAGAAAATACAATAAGCGTGTGCAAAAAACTTTTTGCATGAGTGACTCCAGGATGGACGTCTGCAAGTATTGAATTGAATGCGGGTTGGACACCGTCACCAATGCATTTTATTGAAGAAAGTGGCACCAGAGGTCCGAAAGAATGGAGATAATACGTGGGTTGTTGCAAGGTCATTAGGGAGCTCAATGATCGAAAATACGCTCCAATACATACGAAAAGATTTAGAGCTGCATGTAGCTGTTGTAAAAGAAAATGTCATTCCATGGAATGCTTCAAAAGACTTCGTACTAGTTGCGCATAACCTGTACGAAATTTTACTTGGAGAATATTTATTGCAACAATAGAAATCTTGAATAAAGATTATTGACCGTACCTGAATAATGAGAGTTTTACATGAATTTTAATTGATTTAGAGAAGGCAAGAATGATCCCTGACTGACTTCCGTCGAATTTTATTGCAGGAAAGAATTGCGAAATATAAATATTATCGTGGTTACCTTTTTAAAGCAAGGAGCCTAAATCTACATATACTGCTCGCAACCCATATTATATCTTAGCTCCAAAAGAAAAACATCGCAGACCAGTTGAGGACGTCGCACACTTTCATCCTGCTCAAAGAGGGTGAACGAAAGCACCATCGCAACTACCACCTGATATGTTTGATAAGTGTGCTCTAGAAGCTATTATTCACAAAGACTATTCCATCGCGAGGCGTTGGATGAAGCACAACCAGTTCACCAAGAAGGAATTCCACAAGGATTTCGCTGCATAGACCACTTTCAAGCCATGTCGAAGACCACAGAGGTGCGTTAGGAATACACTGCCTATTGTCCTAACTTTTGTCGAAAGTAAAAAAGTGACTGATATCGTAAAAAAAAAAAACAAATCCAATCCTATCAGCTTTCATCGATGTAGGAGTGGATCTGCTCTACATAAAACTTTCTCTCAATCTCTTGCCACACAGGAAAACTGGTTCTACCAGATGACATCATATCGTCAAAGCACGAGCACGGTGCTAGTTCGATTCTGCTCCGGGCCAACCAAGCCCTTCATCCTTTCGGAGTCGTGAAATTGCAATCAGACTTGTCCGAAAAAAAACAAACTTTATAATACAACTGGGAACGCTCTAGCCTAGCTATCTCACGACTCCAAGAAGAATAGACTCAACCAGCATTCTACGACATTCAATATGAAATGAAAATCCTCAAGCAGCAGCCAAAGCCACACGTAAAAATTCTAAAACTTTCATGGATGATAGACGTGCGAAAACGAATCGAATGTGAGAAATGCTGAGACCCGCACAGTAGATATGAAACACTTAAGGACAGCCTTTATAGAATAAACAAAGAAATAAGTGTATTCACTCCTAGCTCTTCACAGGTCACTCCCGATTTTGGATCTACGTTTGACACTACATCCACAAACAGGCTCAGCAGCATACGGAAGAGTGGTGACACAACATACTGTCACGCGGCCGTTTATTTTTTAAAATAATTTTTGCTTCATTGAATTTCTCAAAACTATTTTTGTCAAACGATCGATTTCGCAGCATTGCGTTATCATTATATTGTAAACTCACCGTATACTTTAGAGCTACAAAAATACTGGCCTCTCAAACATAAAACATCGGACGATTTTTGAGAAATTCTGTGACATGTTCAGGAAGATTTGATTGAACGAATGTCAATTAAAAAAGTGCCTGTGCACCTATAAACAGATAGTTTTATAGTTCATCAAAAGTTACTACTATCTAATCAGTAAAAAAGGAAACCAGTAGAAATGACGGCAGACGCCTTTCCACATTTTAGGCTCATCCGAAGAAATAAAAACAAAATAAAAAAGCTCGCAAAAAACCGTAGTGAAAAGTTTGATCTACCATAGAAGCGAAGATAAATTCTCAAAAAGAAACCTTGGACTACTTCTTATTAGAACGATTGAATAAATTTGTAGCTTGGATTCCTTTAGCAAAGGTGAAGATAAACAAAAATAACATCTTTTGGCAAAGAAGATGCAAGTTAATAAGTGAACAAAAACTCAAGTGCTAAATAAATACAGGTAGACCGATAGTATCTTATCCCAAGAAATTCGCATTCCCTTAAACTCTTTCAACTCACCCCATTTCGGTGAAATCGTTACGATATAGCGATCAAAAGCGATGATTGTCGCCAGTACCACTTGTGACAACGACAGCGACATGTCGATTCCCCCATAGAATTGACACGTGGTATTTGAAAATACTCCTCTGAAACTCAACAGGACAGATATATACTGAAAAATACTTCTAAAAATCGGTTTCTGGCAGCTGATTGGGTTTCACTTTCGCAAAGATCTTATATGGAGATTTCTTTCGAATTTTCATAAGTGCCCTTAGACCAGGCTGATTTAGACCTATGATTTTCTGAGACGGAGCTCTGCTAAATACATGAATCGGTTTAGTTCCATTGCGTGGAAGTCGTCAATGTTTGAGCGACTGCTTTGATTGTTAAATCCCTTGTGTCTTCCATCACTGGTATTTTCTTAGGGACTACTAAGCTGGACTGTTTGAAGATACTCTGTGAAAGATAGGAATCTATCGGTCTTTGCTGACTTTTCTATTGCTGTCAAAGCAATAATTCTAACTGATGCGCTGAAAATAATATGCAATAATATGATTTGAAAATATTCGGCTCATTCATTGTATTTGTTTCAATGCGCTTTTTGAATAGAATCACTGAAAATCGTCTGCTTCGTTTTGTGTAGACCGTCCTGATTGTTACGCTCAAACGAATTAAATTCCAGCAAGATTCATTGCGTTCGTTGACTAACAGAAAAAAAATTTAGCTTTAGTGTTGTCATACTTCAACAGATTTTCCTCATAGAGGGAATCCTCAGTCGAGAGATCATGTGGCGCATCTTCGGTGGTGGATAGGGGCGTCGGCGCTCTCGTCAACACGAGTCTGGCCATCAACATCAATTCATTCGAACAAATAACAGCCCTAATCGGTTGGATGTAGATCAATATCTAGCCTAATAATCTTTCTTCTCCTCTACGCATCGACACCAAACTATGATGATACGAAATCAAAGTGCTCTAAATGGACTTGCAGAAGTTCTACAGATAAACTATACACTGCTCAAGGTCATCATTGAAATCTCAACGCTATAATTCGACCCAAAAGAACACCTGAAAAAGGTACATTGAGACCCGCGGATTAGAGTGAAACGAGCAGCGTGAGCGGCTGTCTGACTTTACCATGACGACCAAGACCATTCATAGTAACTCAGAATTCCAGAAGCTCCACACCCAACGGTGGAAGTGGAGGTCTCCCAAAAAAGAGCACCAGATCGAAAAAAGAATAGCATCGTAAAACGAATTTTGCCTGAGCGTTGTCGTTGTTGTCCTGAAACTCTAGGTGTGATCAGACCACCGACTCCGCGTAAAACTCCGTTTTTCGTAGAAAGGAGAGAGCCGCGAAGTTTAAAAAAAGGATCCGAAAAATCCGAAAGCTACTCTAAGCCGACATTTATTCAGATTATTAGCCGGCTCTAGGCAAGACGCCGTTATTGATAACATCGAAGAAGAATACGATCAACTCATTAACCAACTTCACGTTAGGGCTATGAAAGCTCAGAGTACGAAAGTTACCAAGAAAAGTTTGTCTCCAGAAAGATTCAAGCTGATGCGCCAGTGTGGAATCGCGTGAGCCATGAAAAACAACAGAAACAGACGATAAAAGGAGATCATGAAGAAAAAGAGCAGCAGCTATAGAAGGTGTAGAGGCTGGGAAGAGCACTCGCAAAGCCCATCGGACTTCGCCAATTACAAAACCAAGATGATTGCACTCTGACACCAAGCCGAAACAGTTACAGGTTCCAGAAAGGTAATATAGGAAAATATTCACGATTACTACAGGGATCTCCTAAATAGCTATGCCCTCCTGTCCTCATATGAAATAAAGGATGATGGGTATATCGTACCACCGGCTATCCCTTCCCAAATCTGACATGCTATTTCGTTGGACGAAAATCGAACAACACCTGGTCTGGACCATATTAAAACCTGAACACCTGAAGAACGTTCCGCCTGGTTTCAAAAACACATTGACTCGGCTCTTCACACCCTAGCTGTCGGAATGCAAGTTTCTACCTTGTGGAAGACCAGCAAAACCTTGCTATTGTTTAAGAATGGTGACCTCCACGATATCGGCAATCATCGTCCAATCTTCTTGGTGCCTACCGCTATAAACTCTTCACCCAAGTCGTCCTGAATAGGATTGACAAAACAGTGGACGAAAGACAGTGATGTGAGCAAGAAGGGTTTCAGAAAAATTAGGCACGATAAACCATATACACCGATAAAAAATTTATTGAAATATCGTGAGGGTACAACAGGAATACCGACTCAATTCAGACAAAAGCATTCATAGAAGTTCTTAACAATCAGGGGTTCCTGCTCAGTATACAATGATTCTTCGTGAGTTACATAAAAATAATACTCTCCTATAAAGCTATTGACACCGAGATAAAGAGAGCAGGTATCCAAGCCGATACCATAAAATTATTTACTGCTACCCTCGAGAGTATCATGCGAACATTGGAATGGAACAACCTAGGGAGTGAAAATCGATGCCCGGCAATTATACCTTCTTCGCCTGGCCAGTGCTAAAAATCTTGTAACACCAAGCATTAGCCAGAAGAAACGATATCGGCCAACTTTAACAAAGCGCTTGGAAAGACTGGAAAGACCCAAATGAAAGATAAATTTCACCAAAACGGTGCTCTTGAAGAAAGCATCGGCTTAGCACACCCCATTCACGTTCAAGGGATGAATATCTCCGAATCCACGGAACTCCCTCATATGAGGGATCTCGGGCCGGTTAGGCGCGAGGCTACGTGGCGCGTCCCCAGGTGGCGGATAGGGGGTTAATCGCAGACCAAAAGCGACATTTCCTTCCTTGAGACGCAGGTGGGTCCAAGGCATGGACTCCCTGTTTCTGCTGCGCTGATTTGGCACATAGTTTCTCTATTGGCTAGGCGTATTCATGCATGCGTGTGTGGGCGCGTTCTTGCTTTTTCGGGTTGTATTCTACGAGTCAATTCGGCCAAAAGCCTGCAATCAAGCGACAGGGAAGTATATTGGAGGCGGTTAGGAATCGCCTCCAACAAACAAGCTCCCACTCAGAGAGAGCCTGGCAAGCTACCCGTGAGTATACCCAGCTCCCACGTTCAGAGCCCAGCAACCTATACATGGATATCAAAAAAGCTAAAAACGGTTAAAAAAAAAAAGAACGGGTCTCATTCACCTGACCCTGAGCTCCCAATTTCGCATTGTTAGGTAGGACGAATGAGGAGAGGCTGCATAAATCTCAGGACCAATGGAACCTGTCCGGATCAGGAAGAACTATGGTAACGTTCTGTACCTACAATGCACGTACACTTGCATCCGAGTCCTCGATAGAAGACTTGCTCATGCAAGCAAGAAGGAAGTACGACATCAACGGCCTGGCCGAGACGAGAAGACGCCAGCCTTTCAACGACGGCCATGACACCGAAGAAGAACTGTTCCTCGGAACACACGACAACAGAGGAGTAGGCAGCGCCGGCGTTCTCGTCAACACGAGTTTGTCCATGAACATCGATTCATTCGAACAACTTACAACGCGAATCAGACGTTTACGATTAAAAAGACGTGGATCAATTACGGCTTGGACAATCTCCATCGTTTACGCACCGACATCAAACTATGACGAAGAGGAAGTCGAAGAGTTCTATATGGATTTGGAGAAGTTCTACAGAGAAGACCACACATTTTTAAAGGTCATCACTGGAGATTTGAACGCCAAGATTGGTAAGGAAGAACGCCTGACGAAAGTCACATTGGGACCCTAGGATTAGAATGGAACGGAGAGGGTGAGCGGCTGTCTGAGTTCATCATGGCGACCAAAACAATCCATGGTAACTGGCAACTCCAGAAGCCCCACCCTCAGCGCTGGACGTGGGAGTCTCGCAATGGAGAGTACCATGATGAAATAGGCCACATCATAGTAAATAGAAGGTTTTATTTAACCGATGTCGCTGTTGTCCCAAAATTCTACACGGGATTAGACCAACGTCGCCTTCGTGCAAGATTCTATTTCTAGCGGAAAGGAGAAAAAGCCGCTAAATTACAAAAGCGAAGTCGCAGAACCACCGTAAACTGGGATTTACTCAATTCATTAGTCGGCTGTTGGAAACATGCCGTTGTCGATAACATCGACGAAGAATACGATCGGCTTATTCAACATCTTCACGTCAGTGCTATGAAAGCTGGCAGTTCAAAAGCCACCAAGAGACGTTTGTTTCCAGAAACGCTCGAGCTGACATGTCAGCGTGGAATGGCAGGAACCGCAGGTAACTGCGAAGTAACGTCCGAACTTGTAAAACAAACCAGGAAAGCGATAAAAAGAGATCTTAAAAAGAGAAGAGCAGCAGCAATGGTCAAAGCTGTAAAGACTGGGAAAAGCATACGCAAAGCCCACCGAAGTTTCGCGAATTACAAGACCAAAATGATTGCTCTCCGGCTCGCAGGCGGAGCAGTTACAGCGTCCAGAAAAGCAATGGAAAAAATTATTCACGAATACTACTCTAATCTCTTCGATAGCCTCGTCCACCTTCCGTCATGTGAAATAAAGGACGGTGGATATGTTGTGCCACCGGTTCTCCCCTCCGAAATTCGACATGCCATTTCGTCGGAGAAACATCGAACAGCACCAGATCCGAACAGGATAAGACCAGAACACCTAAATGAACTTCCGCCAGTCCTCGTAAACACACTGGCTCGGCTTTTTACACGTTACCTGTCTAAATGCGAGGTCTCTTACTCAGTGGAAAACCAGCAAGACGGTGTTAGCGCTCAAGAAGGGTGACCTACATGGTATCGGTAATTATCGCCCAATCTGCTTGCTACCTGTCGTCTACAAACTTTCACTCGAGCATTCTAAACAGGATTAACAGAACACTGGACGAGGGACAGCCATGTGAGCAAGCAGGGTTCCGAAAAGGATTTAGCACGATGGACCACATCCACACGATGACTCATTGAAGTATCGCGAGAGTACAGAAGACTGATCTGTCTCACTTTCATCGATTTGCAGAAGGCCTTTGATTCAGCTGAGATAGAAGCAGTCATGGAAGCCCTTGATAGTCAAGCAGTCCCTACTCAGTACATAAAGATTCTTCATGAGCTGCACAAAAATTTCGCAACCAGGATATCACCATTATACATATACAACGATATTAACAATGATGTCAAAAGACGAGTTAGGCAAGGCAATACCATCACGTCAAAATTATTTACACTCACCTCCAAAACGACATGCGAACATTGGAATGGGATAATATGGGAGGGAAAATCGATGGTCGGCAGTTACATCATCTTCGCTTTGCTGATGACAACGCCATTATAACACCAAACATTAGCCAAGCGAAACTTATGCTTGACGACTTCGATAAAGCCTATGGAAAGATTGGTCTTCGGCTAAATCTTACAAAAATAATGTTCATAAAGATCGGATTTGTTTCGCATGCCCCAATTCACGCTCAACGGAACCAATATCTCCGAATGCTGTAGTTATATGTATCTAGGTCGGGAAATCCATATCTTAAACGACCTCGCTGCAGAGCTGAGCAGGAGGAAACGAGCGGCTTGGGGTTTTCAAGAGCATCGAGGATGTAGTGAATAGAACAAAGAACACCCGACTCCGTTCCCACCTTTTTGACTCAACGGTATTTTTTACCCTAGCGTATGCGTCAGAAACTTGGTCGCTGCGTAAGCAGGATGAAAGATCACTCAGCGTTATCGAACGCGCAGTCGAAAGGACGATGCTAGGAGTATCCCGTTTCACACAAATAAGGGATGGGGTCGGAAGCTCCGACCTGCGTCAACGATCAAAGATGCCGTTCTGTACGCCAAACAGTCGAAGATAAGGTGGGCCGGACACGTAATGCGTATGAATGACAACCGATGGACAAGAGCCGTTAGTGACTAGGTTCCTCGGGATGTCAAACGTACTGCATGAAGACCACCGACCCGATGGTCAAAGTTCTTCACAAAAAGCCTTGAAGAAAGATATAATGCTCGACGAGTCTCTAGAGCGAGCAGAACCCACTGGACTACTCTTGCACGCGGTAGGGAAAAATGGAAGATTTACTGGCGCATGCTCGAGACACTCAGTGATCAACGGGGCTACAGGTGATACAGGTGGTACTCCAGTTACGTCTATCTAGAAATCATGGATATTAACACGATGAACGGTATAGCTCCAGAGTTTAGCAGAAGGAAACGAGCGGCTCTGGAAGCTTTCAATGCAGTGAAGGATGTAGCGAAGAAAACAAAGAACATCCGACTCCTTGCCTACGTCTTCGACCCAGTGGTTGTTCCTGCCTCAACGTATGCTTCGGAAATCTGGTCTCTGCGTAAGCACGATAAAAGATCACTGAGTTTTATAGAACGCACAGTTAAACGGACGATGACAGGAATTGCCCGTACCACACAAGTGAAGGAAGGGATCCGAAGCTCCGATCTACGTCAATGCTCAAAAATCAAAAACGTCGTTCTATACGATAAAATGTCGAAAATAAGGTGGGCCGGAGCAACGTAATGTGTATTAACGACAACAGGAAGACAACAGCGAGTAATTGAATTCCTCGAGATTTCAAAAATACCGCCGAAAGACCACCGATCCGATGGTCAGAGTTCCTCACGAAAACCGTAAAAGAAAGGTATGGTGCTAAAGGAGTCCCTAGAACCAGCAAAACCCACTGGGCTGCTCTTGCACGCGACAGTGCGGAATTGAAGGCTTTCTGGTGCTCGCTCAAGTCACTCTGCGGTCAACGGGATGACTAGTGATGCAGATGGCCAACCGATAATCAGTCAGCAGAGTTTGTATTAAAGGATACTGCCTAGTGAGATTACCTCATTAGAGCGTGGGTTCAACTCGATGCGAACACGAAGAGCACATCGCAATTATGAATGGCTGCGCTCAACATACCCGTATAAATTCCGCTCTAAAGAAAATGACGTCGAAACATTTGCCAAATAAATGTTTGGTAACAATGTTGTGTTTGTCTATCAATGAAGGAAAGCATATTGATTATCTAACACTAAAGTTAGCTGAAATATTTGCAAAAGTCCGGACGCAGGTGTCCGCAGTGGGGAACGAACGTGCTATTGTCCTTTCCGGGGGCCAAAGTATTCACCACCACACCATGCAGGTCCTTCGTTCCGCCTTTCTCTCAGCTAGTTCTATCGACCAGTGTTATCGGAAATTAACGGCCAATGAAACTGATCTAGGCAACCCAAATCGCCAACTAAAAAAACTAAGGTTAGCTCTCTATGAGACAGCTGATAAAGCGAATGCTGCGAGATGGACTGCCTCCATGAAAAGACAACATTACTGGTCGACAATCATTGGAGGACTGTGGTGCATAAAAGAACATCGTCCAGTGAAATTACTCCATTAGAGAGGGAGGTGCTCTACAATAATTGGCTCAGTGGAATCAGAAAGACCCACTTAAGACGAATTAATGGCTATGGACCAACGAATTTGATCAATCCAGTTCTGAAAAAGTCGAAGGTGCCGAAACATTAGCCGGACAAAGCTTTTCATCAACTTCGTACTAGATCATCAGTGAGAAGATATACATCGATTATTCGTAATGAGGTCTAGTGATAGTCGGTATTAACACTTTCAAATCAGAGTTTTTTTTACCTTTCTAGAAAACCCTCGTAACAATTTGGATTGGTCACGAGCTTGGCCTTATTGAGGTGCGTAACCGGACCAACTATACTGTTTCTAGTTTGGTGTATCTCTAACTATTGTGCCACCTTACTCAGAACACTGTTCGCATATTCTTTCCATTAATACGCTAAGGCGAGGTTGTTCGCAAATATTTATTCGGCTAATCTTTCGACGTCTTCGTCTTCTTCCGAGCTGCAACGATTCTAGTCGATGGTTCACAATCTTTCGTCCTTTCGCTGTGGATCTACGCAGTCTTATCGAGTCAAGTCTTCTCGAGTGAAGCACCGCTCGAATGAACAAACTACTCACTGTATACACCAAAAATCTGTCAACTAACACATAGAAATCCACAGATTCGGACGTAAAAACATTCACATATTCAATCCTCTATAAAACATGAGTCAAAAAATCATAGAGCAAAGAAAAAGAATAGACTTTTTCAGAAACTTCAAGACATCGAAACTCAAGTAGTTCTGTGGACTAAAATGCCGCCGGGCGTTCCGTTATAAAATCGATCGCTGTGCTTCAACCATCAGAGTTACTACCGACCTTACCCTCCAAAATATTCAAGAGAGGACAAGACTCCGTAGAGCTAATGTCGAGCAAGAAACCAGCAAGTGGAATCTCTCATAAATGTTTTTTCATACTTGACAATAATGCGCTCTGAACTAGAATGAAGTATTTGCGATTAAGCAATAATAGAATAATCTAATTTGGATGGATACGGCAGTCACTTCACTTGGCAAAAATTAAAAACGTGATAGGAGAAATATTAAAATATAAACATTCGCTCATTAAAAACCAGTAACACAATAGTTTCCAGGATCGACTTTCTATTAACCTCGGCATTGGATTACGAATTCGTCGTTTTTTCTCTCAGCAATCGCGAGGTTGTCAAACAGCATACGTTTACTTCCATACAGTAACACACAAACAACACAACTGTAGCTGACGTTTCGGCAGAATCGCTTCTTGAGAGCCGCTTTTTTCACCTGCCTTCCACTGAGGAAGAACAGCCGCTCAGAGTTGCATATGTTTGACCCTGAAGAAGGAGATTCTACCGAAACGTCAGCTACGGTTGTGTTGTTTGTGTGCTATTGTATGGAAATAACACAATAATTAGGACTTAAGTTTGAAGTGAACTTGGAGATGGAGTAAACTCATTCGTGTCGATTCGTTCTACCGCCTTTTGAACCAGACATCCAAAGAAAAGAAAAAATTAGGCACAAAATAGAAGTAAAAAAATAAGGATAAAAAATAAAGCTGAAGGAAAACATAAGGAGAGAAGGCGTACTGCTCAGTGATAAACGCATAGATAGGAGCGGCTAGAAGTACTGACAGTGCTGCATCGGTTAACAACAAACACAGAAGCGGCACGTGACTTGGATTGTCGCTGAAAGAAAGACCGGATTTCAAAAAAGTTTTAAAAAATGAAAAGAAAAAGAATGAGAGGGTCATAAAACCCCAGCCGTCACGACTTGGGTTCGATACTACGCGCCACCGAAATCAGCCTTGCCAGGAGCTAAGGTTCTTTATAGGGAGATTTGAAAAAGTCAAGACCACAATGCCTCATTTATCAAGCATTCAAGTCTTAAAAATGATAGTAAGCGAAAGAAATCCTTGAGCCGATTAGGTTTTGCTTTCTTTGAATAGAATATCACGAAAAACGAAGAATAGTGGTTAAAACTAACCAAATCGACCGTCCTTTTTTCTGAATCAATAGTGGTATTAATGACGATATGTTCAGGAATGCTGGTAACGAAGCTGAAAGCATGAACATTTAAAGGCTCCAAATTTCTCTCTCAACCAAAGATGTATGATTACGTGAACAGCAACCAATGAAATTATGAAGTCCACTCCATTCTACGTCTGAGCTGAAAGTTTCTCAGCTCTTTTCTCGAACTTTCATGAGGTTTAGAAATTTTATCTCGTTGCCCGATGAAAGACGAATCGATTGTGGCAAAATAAATTTCTAGTTGTCTTTAGATATAACGTATCTGCTGTCATCGTTTGATTGATATTGAATGAAGTCTTTGTATTACATGACTTAAACATTAAACACTTAAAGCTGGAATCATAAAAATTGTAATTCAATGCATTTTTGGTACGAGTCCCCTAAGAATTTGTCGCCTTCTCTACTTACAAACGGTAATGTGAAGCGCAATGATAAGAGGTCCTCTGCAATACTGTAGGCCGCTGGTTCGGTCTTGCACCTAGAGCAAAACAAACTCTCCATGGCTAAGGCACACAAATCCATAGCGCTCAAGAAGGGTGACCTACATGGTATCGGTAATTATCGCCCAATCTGCTTGCTACCTGTCGTCTACAAACTTTCACTCGAGCATTCTAAACAGGATTAACAGAACACTGGACGAGGGACAGCCATGTGAGCAAGCAGGGTTCCGAAAAGGATTTAGCACGATGGACCACATCCACACGATGACTCATTGAAGTATCGCGAGAGTACAGAAGACTGATCTGTCTCACTTTCATCGATTTGCAGAAGGCCTTTGATTCAGCTGAGATAGAAGCAGTCATGGAAGCCCTTGATAGTCAAGCAGTCCCTACTCAGTACATAAAGATTCTTCATGAGCTGCACAAAAATTTCGCAACCAGGATATCACCATTATACATATACAACGATATTAACAATGATGTCAAAAGACGAGTTAGGCAAGGCAATACCATCACGTCAAAATTATTTACACTCACCTCCAAAACGACATGCGAACATTGGAATGGGATAATATGGGAGGGAAAATCGATGGTCGGCAGTTACATCATCTTCGCTTTGCTGATGACAACGCCATTATAACACCAAACATTAGCCAAGCGAAACTTATGCTTGACGACTTCGATAAAGCCTATGGAAAGATTGGTCTTCGGCTAAATCTTACAAAAATGATGTTCATAAAGATCGGATTTGTTTCGCATGCCCCATTCACGCTCAACGGAACCAATATCTCCGAATGCTGTAGTTATATGTATCTAGGTCGGGAAATCCATATCTTAAACGACCTCGCTGCAGAGCTGAGCAGGAGGAAACGAGCGGCTTGGGGTTTTCAAGAGCATCGAGGATGTAGTGAATAGAACAAAGAACACCCGACTCCGTTCCCACCTTTTTGACTCAACGGTATTTTTTACCCTAGCGTATGCGTCAGAAACTTGGTCGCTGCGTAAGCAGGATGAAAGATCACTCAGCGTTATCGAACGCGCAGTCGAAAGGACGATGCTAGGAGTATCCCGTTTCACACAAATAAGGGATGGGGTCGGAAGCTCCGACCTGCGTCAACGATCAAAGATGCCGTTCTGTACGCCAAACAGTCGAAGATAAGGTGGGCCGGACACGTAATGCGTATGAATGACAACCGATGGACAAGAGCCGTTAGTGACTAGGTTCCTCGGGATGTCAAACGTACTGCATGAAGACCACCGACCCGATGGTCAAAGTTCTTCACAAAAAGCCTTGAAGAAAGATATAATGCTCGACGAGTCTCTAGAGCGAGCAGAACCCACTGGACTACTCTTGCACGCGGTAGGGAAAAATGGAAGATTTACTGGCGCATGCTCGAGACACTCAGTGATCAACGGGGCTACAGGTGATACAAGTGGTCTTTCCAACCTTAATACCATTGCGGGTTAGAGCATTCCGACCAAGACTCTAGGCGCATGTGGCCACTGTGTTTGTTATTCTTCATGCATCATTATATAGTGTTAGGGAACGGAACGATAATCCAGTGCATGCTATTTGAAATATCTCACTACATTCCAGGGGTCCACTACCGCACCACGTCGTGAAGGTTACTGTGGTGGCATGCTCTTGCTGTGGGGACTCGATGTGAATTACGTTCATAGTATGGAATATCTGAACAATGAAATATTTACTTATTCAGTTATAAAAAAATAATCCGAGATTATTGCTTTCCATCCATAAGTTCCATCAAAAATACAGAATTAAATTAAATTCCACGTCATAAAAAGTATTCAAGTGAGTAAGAAGATAAAATGCTTATCAGTGATGAATTCACGAGTGGGCGCCATGCATCATAGCATCGTAGGGCTGACTGAATGTACATTTGGTCTAAACAGTGGTTTGTGGAGACCTGTCGATGCATCAAGTAAATCTTTTTTTGGAATGTTCCTAAACAAGTCTGAACTAATTTGTCGATTCTAAAAGAATAAAGGGTTTGGCTAACCCGGGCCGGGGAAACAATGGCCTTGTGTCCGTTGTTAACCACCTCTGAACCATCGTTCCCTACATGATATTTATTCATTCCTTTTATTAATATAGCCAGAATTCAAACATTGTACAAACCCCAACGTTTCTTATATTCTGTTCGTTCTCTCCCAACTCTAATTCACGAAGGTCTTCCAATTAGCGTGTTAGTTCCGCTGCCAGTTTAATACTTTTTCTTTTCATGAATGTCGTTGAATGCCAGTTGATTAGAATTCCGTAGAATCTTGAAATATCTAATAAAGCGTTGTTCAATTTTTACCATAGCTAATCGTACGCTTTTATGGAATGGAGTTAGCTCTTCGGAAAAAGTTAATTGACCCCAAAGTTATTGGACACCTGATTTGGAGCGTGGGCTCGAACCAGCGGATATGCGCGTATTATATTATTGCATGGTGTACATATTTACTATAACGCTCCCTGTGTTCCAAAATATATAGGTTTTCCCTGAAAATATTACATTCTGACATTAATGGAAACACATACGAGTGCCATTTTTGCCGTGTGCACTCTTAATTCAGTTCAGAACAAGGACATTGAGCATGAGCATTTACGGCCGGATGTCCATTATCGTCATTTATACTTAGCATCAAATTCAGGTAGACAACAGAAGTACTAACTCCAGTGTCGAAAATGTAGAACTGTCAATTGTATTTACAGCATAGTTACCTTGTAGTAACTCCTACGTGTGACTTTCTATTAACCTCGGCGTTGATTGAATAATTTTCTCTACTTCTGTTCAGCAAATGGATCGGAATATTTGTATTAGCAAAAATAAATGAGAATGAAAACCATCTTGCAAGGCTCTAGGAACTCTCGAGGCGTTCTGGATTAATTCCAGAAATCCGAAAATGAACCACAGGGAAGAGTGCCTCATTATCACGCGTGATATTGGGCAGTATATAAGCCTGTTATTCTGATGAGATGGGCACATTACGATTCCATGTGAGCTCTGTGCGGTTGGTCTCCACGTGATATATTTAGTGGAAGACTCATAGAAAGCGGTGAGTGTGCAGAGCTGTGTTAAATGTGATTGAAATCTTGGTATAGCGTTTTCTCTGCTTGGTTATGGAGGTGTTTGGCCGAATAAGTTGCTGTCAACTTGACCTTTCCAGGCTCTGGGAAGGCGAAATCCGCCGAAACGTCAGCTTGTACGTAAATAAAGAAATAAAATAACACCTCGTGTTTGCTGAACAGGAATTGAAAGAAGTATAGTTATGGTCAGTGAGAACAAAAGAGAATGACGAGCAAAGACAAAAGAGAAGATCGCACTTACACAGAAAGAATTTCTTAGACAAGGAAGTAGTCTAAAAGAAAAATATATGCAGTAAATCTTAGATTAAAAGTTTCGTCGACTGCAAAAAAGTAGTCCTCAGGAAAGAAAAATGAGAAAAAATAAAGAGATAAAAATGGCTGACAGCTTTTGTTAGTGCGAGGACAGGCTGTCTCTTCTGAAAAAATGAGCTCTCTGGAAGATGCTAGTAAAAATAATCGCGAACACGCTAACACATCGAAAAAGAGTTCTGATGCCTTGGCTATCTACGTGGCAGCCTCATTATTCCTGTGACGTCGTTATAACGAAATGGCAAGCCAAGACCACTCACTGAAGAACACTAAGAACTTCGTATTATAATAATACTTGGAAAAAAGAACAGAAAGGAGCTCATGTAGTCCTCAATACCGACTTTCTACTGAAAAATTTTTGTTCCCAACGCGATTGAAATTTAGACTTCGTGGCCTTTCTGTTAAGGTTGTGAAGGTTTTTAGCTGAGTAAATCGAATACAACTTGACCTTTCTACTCTCTAAAAAGGGCGAAAGTTCATCGGAACATCAACTACCGTAAGTAGTGAAGTAATACCCTCATGTATGCTCATAAGGAAACAGAGTTCACGTAGCTCTAAAATTTCAATTTTTGTTTATGTGACTCTTATTGCCTGTGCAACTGAAGCGATATAATGGTGTAATGTGGAGAAGGAGATCGCTGTAAATAATCTTACGAGCAATTCTTAGAACCGACTTTCTCCCAACCCCCTAATCGATAAATAAGTGAAGTTTCCTTGATGAGCAAAGACGAGGTCGTTAGCGCAAGATTTTTTTACGCTAGCTAACGTCCCGACGCATTCACCTTCCTCAAAGCGTGGAAAAGTTAAATTCACGTCTACTTACACAAAAATGTTCCTAAATCTAACAAAGAAAGCTCAAATAAGCAACACTCACTGTTTTATTCTCTGTAAGGATTCCAGTTATTTGGTTGAGACCAATCTTACACGACCATGGAATGTGACTAGCTCATGTCAAGGAATCAGTTTGACGTATGATGCGAGGCCACGCTCGATTACAAGCAATCCATCCCTATGTTTCATATTTTGATCTACTGAATTCTTTCAAAATACCTCCAGAGTTTTCTACGCCGATGTTCTAGATCCTTGTGAGAGACAGTAACTTTTAGCTCAAAATCCGCTCCATTATGCCTTTGTGTTTCAAATCAGAATGATCACAAGTATCCATGAGATTTAAATTACGTTTTAAGTTCTTTTTTTTCTCCGCTGAGGCTGCGAAAGCATTTGGATGAGTTAGTTGGCTGTCATTTTGAATCTCCAGGCTTTAACGAAAGAGAAACCGTCTAAATGGTAGATAGTGTAAAATAAATTAGCGTTAACAACGCAGTGTCTGTTCATCAAGAAAACAATAATCTTAGACATCTCAGTAGCGTAGATTTTCATGAACGTCCTATGAAACCATAAAGCTCAGTGAAGTGCTAATTTCTCGTCTTTTTGTTGTCTTTCGACCCCGGAAACGCGATAAATTTAGTGGCATGAAAAGATAGACGACAATTTGTGGTTATCCATCTTCTCTAGTAAAATCTCTTACTTATCACAATATAGTCCCAGGGTTAAAACTGAGACAAAACCTTGTTCCTGATCCCCATCTTCATATTTTAAGTTGTTAAGAGCCTTTATTTTGTCTGTCTTCATCGATCACATAAGTTCCTGCGCGTGATCGATTCTTTTTCATTATAAACATTCCGAATAATTTGGAAATACCTAAACCGTTGCGAATCGTCTGACGGCCCCAAGAGCTAATAAAATTTTACGATTCCATTTATCTCGTGTATTTTTTCTTTCGTGAACGGATGTGGATGTTTCTTTCTGGGGTCGGAATTGCCGAGACGACGACTAATTAAGAAAAGCTAATCATTATGACAAGTACGAAACGAAATTACTGCCCACATGTTCCTTCTTAAAATATCGTTTCCCACTCAAGTAAAATAGATTCAATAACATAATTCATAGATTCAATAACATAATCGTTATCAACCTCGTGTAAGCTCATCAAAGAAAGAATACATAATTCATTTCATTTACAGCGTAACACAGAACAACATTTTAGAACCCAGCTTAAATTCAGGACCGGTCCATGGTCAGCTTCCGAATACGATTATACAACACTACAGTACTTCACAGTGCCAACTGCCGTTGTAGTAGTAACTATCCGTGTTGTTATGCCGTCATTCTTTTACCGTATCCTTCAATCTTTTGAATTATTGTAAAATCAATTCTTTGTCTCAGGCTTGCTTTTCTGCTCTATAGGAAACCGATGAAGCAATTAAAGATATTGAACATCTAATAAATACTTCAGCATTGTTTTTCTCTTCTTGGCCTTCAATACATTTAAGCATAAATCTCTCATGTTGAGCACATAAGCAGAGAAAAGCCTTGGAACTGACGACGTCATAACGGAAAAAGGATTGCGCTTGTTCAGAAGGGCTTAGATGGGGCATTAAGACAGCAGGAAGATCCGATGAGGTTTCTTTTTTGCTCCCAACCGCTAGACGAGTTCTTTTTCATCAGTTTTTCTTTTTTATATAAAGTTAAACAGTGAAAATACAAGACGTCGAAACCATTAGCAATTAAGGACTTCTAGTCTTCCTGCGGATGTGGTTTATAAATAAAAGGTTGGAAATAGGGAAAAATGAGCACGAAGGCAGACAAATGCGTAAATAATCATTATTTCATCCATAATTTATAAAATCCAGACTTATGATTCCAATGTAACTACCACGAAGGATAAAAAGAACTTCCTTAACAAATATTTTTGTAATTATTAAGGTCTGATCCACGTATATTCATGAATTTGGACGCTATATGCTCGATAGGAAAGAGGAATAGAGCGGAATTTATTTTTAAAAAAGTGTTGAGGAGCAGAATTTTTAAATTAACATAAAAAAACCGTACATAAAGTCGCTTTTATACATAACGATCTTCCGCTGTAGCCACAATCCATTGATATAATCATGCGACTTAGTTTCTTTTTTCTGCTTCTCCACACACGACTACACTTGGGCATCGTGTTTCTCATCAATTTGATCTGGCCACGATCAATAGTAAACTGCCTACCAACTACGATACCTCCAAGATATGTCGGCTTCTTAAACAGAACCAATGCTGTCGTTAACATCAACAATGCAAGAAAAAATGAACTGGAATGTGTGGTGTTTGAGGAATGACAATTAGTTGAGAAATTCCATTCTCCATGATGACCAACATGCCGGATGGCGCTGTCGCCGCCACAAAACGGATGTCGCAAAATTGCGAATTAGGCAGCAACGTCAGATATTCCAACAAAATCATGTCAGAGCGATTTAAAAAGTGTCCAGTGAAAGGCGTTTGCTCTAAAATGTTAGGAATTTAGTTGAACGAAAAAAAATGACGGAAAGAACTTTACGGATAGCTAGGATTTTTTGGCGTGAACTAGTTTTACACGAAATCGGGTGCTGAATCTCTGCTGGTTTGGTATAAAAAGAAACAGTGAAAAATAGAAGCTATAAAAAAAAGTAGAGCTAAAAGACCATTTTCGGTAACCTACGAATTTATTGAATCAATCCATAAATACTTTCAAACAAATCTGGCACCAAGTCACCGACCCCGGAGGAATGGAAGCTGGGGATAGAACGAAGGACCACCTGTGTATTGCAGAGCACCTTTAACCACTGTGATACATGCGTCTTCCAAAGAAAAGTGAAAGCGGTTGAATGTAGAAGTTATAAGTCCTTTTAAAACTATTTTTGGCAGTTAAGAGTCATGAACATTCAAATTAGTGCATAGACCTTAATAAATGCTAGTCGTTGTCGCTGTTATCTTTTTCAACAGACCCGAGGTTGTCATCGTAGCATTTATTTACAACAGTTGACGCTTCACCAGATTTGACGTTCTTCAGAAGATGGTGAGGTCAAGTTGACCGCAACCTGGTAAGCTAAACAAACCTTAATTTCAGTCACATCGAACTTCTCTATAGATGGTTTTCTATGAGTGTTCCATTGAGTATTCTATGTGCCTCTTTCACATTAAATTCATAATCGGTCTGAGATATTACGTGGAATCACGAGTGATAACGAGGCATTCCTCCTTGCGCTTCATCACTGGATTCTTTTCTTATGCGAAATGCCTCAACGGCTACATGCTCCGATATTTTCTCTTCTTGTGAGAGAATGATGGGTTCTACTTGAAAATCTTCTTCGTTATGTCGCCGTGTCTTATGAGCGCTTAGTGGATTATGGGGGTTATCTTCAAGCTTACCGACTAGGTACTCTTTTATACGAATGAGGAATGGTCTACGCTTTTCCACAATGTATTGGCCCTCGAAGGTTTCACAAGATGTCAGCTGCATTGGACTCGAACTCATACAGTTACCTTCCCAACCTTAAGAACACACAGCATAATGTTGCATTAGCATAGACGATCATACGTGCGGTTATGAACTAGCTGACGTCTTAGACAGTGGTATTTCAATTACTGCTACTAATTTCTTTAAATCCGGTTATTCTAGGCAACCTTTTGTAGCTGTGCTTTGGAGATGAAACCCATGGCAAACGGGATCTTCTTCTCACTGGACTAATTATTTGAAGCGTGATTCTTCCTTTAAACTTTTAGAGCAGTTGCCAGGCTAATCATTCTCGCCAAAATATATGTACATTCATACAGGGCCAATCATTCTTCCATAGTGTTAATTAGAAAAAAGGAAGCCATGAGGAAATCCA
Source organism: Angiostrongylus costaricensis (assembly GCA_900624975.1). NCBI lineage: Eukaryota > Metazoa > Nematoda > Chromadorea > Rhabditida > Metastrongylidae > Angiostrongylus > Angiostrongylus costaricensis. The sequence goes on along the minus strand of UYYA01004195.1, from coordinate 2,452 downwards.
TTAAAACAAATTTGACTTCTCTTGTAAAATTCTTGAAACGCTGTAGAAAATTCTCTATACCTAAGTTGAAATCGATCTGTTCAACCAATAATTCTGAATGCTGTTTATCCAAAAAAGCAGAGAGTAATCAATGGAATGACAAAAACGTACTGCTACCTATAAAACTCAAACTTTCCGTTACTGGTAATAGCGTGCTTTGTTGTGTGAGCAAGTGTGAATATAACATATTCATGAAGGTTATTTTCATAGCAGCTAGGTGGTTGCACTGCTGCATTTTTAAACACCATAATAGTCATCGTAATTTTCCCCTGAGACGCTTCTAAGCTGATAAATCCTTGTCGCTGGAACACATTCATTTTGTTAACGATATACCGAAGTGATTCGAGGTAGCTTGCAATATAAACATGGCCGAGATCCAACTCTACTGTGCAGGGTGAACAAAGCTCGTCGTCCCTCAGAATAAAAACAGTGACTTTATCCATCACTATGGCTTTAGAAGTCATCGTGAACGAAAACTATGCACTCAGTCACCTCAACGATATTAGGAATGGATTCGAATGAATGTCACACTCTTAATGGTCTGATAAAAAAAATAAAAATTCAAACCAAAAAAGTCCAGGCTCTATTCTTATCCATTTTTAGTCTGACAGTTCTTTCTTTTCGATCGTTCGTTCGAAGTTTCCGCGATTTTTAAAGGAAAGAGGGATAGAGAGTTGACAGAAAAAAACCGATTATGATGCTATAGTCTTCACGTCCGCTATGGAACAAAGGCCACCCATGGTGTGTTGCCGTAGACTTCTACATTCCCTGTTGTCGATTTTTATATAAAGATGAAGATGGTGAGAAAAGTGAAAAGACGACGCTTGAAGAAGAGTTCCAGAATACACAAAATGCAAGGAAAACACAATATTTATCGATTAGAAAAGAATTTTAATCGTACGGATGATGAATGTTGCCGTAAGAAACAAGCACAGCAATTATCTAGCAAAAAGGCAAAGAAAAATCCATTGAATATTGAAGATTTTTTATAATAAGAACAAAAGCGTTTGTATAATCAATGCAATTTGATCGAAGTCTAGAAAGAAGTGGGAAAATAACTTCCAGTTTCGGCTTTCATGGAACCTCGGCAAGGGTGACCAATGCGACGAATCACTGCTGTGAAGACAGCGATACCGCCGAAACGTTAGCCGATTTTAAATTTTATAACAACCTCTTGTGAGCTCATGAATGCAATAAGATATTATTGATTGTTTATGTCGAGGCTAAACGAAGGCCGGCTTGCAAAAATACTACTTTAAATGTGCTGCATTTAAAATCTAACCATTATTTTCCATATGAAATTGTTTATGTATTTGAAGGACACTCAATGATAAGACGATTCCATCTTTTCGCTGCAAATAAATCATGAACAAAAAAAACCACCGGAAATATTTTTAAAAAAATTTTTAATGCTTATTTTTTCAAAAACCAGTCCACACAATACGTGGATCCCAGTGCTTTGTTCATTCAGTTTCCAGCTTCGCATTCATTATCCATGAAAGTCTTCCAACTTTTTAGGGCTGGGTATTGGCTGCTGCGTGCGGATTTTCGGGTTTTCTCTTGAATGTTGTTGAATGAGGACTGAGATGATACTTCAGGTATCCTAAGATAGTCCTATTTTAGCGCTCCCAGTTCTTCACCATAGGCAGTCACTAACTTTTGCGGATGGCAAGAAGTTCTTGATAGACAAGTCTGGTGCTAATGTACCACCTTCGACGATATATCGCAATAATGGCTCGAAGCAGGTTGATTCAGTAGATGACTAACGACTCTACTGCCTGGACCAAATGCGCACAAATTAGGTGGGTGGACCCCTGAATGAAAGAAACAACATGATACTGGTTTGATGATATACTAAAAAGTCCATAGATATTCTGTTTCGAAGGATTTCTCGGCTCCTTTCTTCCTGGATTTCTTCGTCCTTGCAAGCGGCGATGTAATGTTACTAAAGAAAGACTGTTAGGCTAGAGAAAACGTAAAACATTATAAGAGATTCAACCACAACGTTGCTGAGATATTTGCAAAACTCTGGACCGCAGGTGTCTATGGTGGAGAACGAAAGCGCTATTGTCCTTTCCGCGGAGCAACGCGTTCACCACCACCCCATGCGGGTCCTTTGTTTCGCCTGTCTCTCAGCTATTTCTATCGATCTTTGCCACAGCAATCACCCGTCAGCGGGATTGATCTAGGGCGCCCAAATCGGCATAGAACCCAGTTAAGCTGCGGCTGTAGTTGAAATGTTATACCTTTTTATTTTCTGCCTGCTATAATTCCGCGGCAGGGTACTAAGCGAAATACAACCACAACGTTGCTGAAATATTTGCAAAACTCTCGACCGCAGGTGTCTATGGTGGGGAACGAACGCGCTATTGTCCTTTCCGGGGAGTAACGCGTTCACCACCACACCATGCGG